>ML812284.1:0-18144 GCA_009831015.1 Picea engelmannii
GGTTCATAATTAGGATTTTATCTTTTTCCAACTACAAGTCTTTGGGCCTTCAACCCCTTCTTCCCATGAAGTGAGGGAAAACCCCTTCTTGGGTCAGTACACCTGAAAAACCCAAAAGGTGAAGAGATAATGGGATGAAGGGTGGAAAGTGACAAGTATGGTCAGGAATGGCATGATGACTCATCAAAAGGACCTCCAAGTAGCATACCTATCCCTAAGGGTGACCCACTTGCTAAGGAAAAATGTCAACCACCAAGGTGAAACAAGGAAAAGAGCATAATGTCCAATAAAATGTCACATAATCAAAACAAGTAATAGTTGTGACAAACTCAAATTCCTTAAATATTGAAATGACACTCACCATAATACCTAAAGTGTACCTCATGGAGTAATACCCAATGTCTTTTGGAGGCCAACTGATGTGGTGGACACCATCATGATCAACTTGGAGTTGCGGTGATGAGGTGGGTCTCTGCCTGTGCAAGTGGACATTGACGGTCAAGTTGTCTGTCTGTACTCCACGTAGAGTGCATGAGAACTGCAACATCTCTTGGTAGCCATGTGCCTACCCTGAAATAAAACACTGTAAAATCGAGGGTAGTTACATCAAAACCAAAAATGAAACTAATCTAGTAAAGAAAATTTTAACATTTTTTCAAGAACTTCTAAACTAAACATGAAATCAAGATGCAAGTAGAGAAAAATGAAATATGAAGTGCATCTAAACTATGAGCAATCAATATGTAAATTCAAGGAAATCAAGATGACCTACCTACTTACTTTGGGCCTGGGCCCTGAATATTAGGTCTTGAAATGCCAGGTGAAGTCATACAACCTGTGAAACCAGTTGATTATCTCATCAAAGTATCTCCCCCTGTGCTTAATCATGTAATACAACAAAAATAATTCAAGGACATAAAAATCATGAGTATAAATACACATAATCGGTCAAGAAATGAAACTCATGGAGATGGGTGGGAGGGAGGAAATCTTGTTGGAAAGAGAAACCATCAACATGTTCATCCTTCCTGAAAGTGTAGCCACAAACTTGATCAGTCCATCTATGAAGAGTGATACCATATGTAGACAATGACCCATCTTCATCTTCACTTAGAAAATTATTGCTCCCTGAAGGCTGAGAAAGGATAAGAGATCCAAAGAAAACTTGTTGATTTCCCAAACTAGGGGAAATGGGGTAAGAACAACCTCATTTCTAGATAAAAAATCCTCCCTTGAATTTAGGAAACGTTGCTTCTTTATCTACGAATCCCTACGAAAATCCTCAATATGAAAGTATTTGTGTTTGGTAGTGTGCACCTCAGAGTGCCACGGGCTGGCCATAACCTGGTGTCTATCAAAATCTGAGCACAATGGTTGAAAATCCTCACCGAACAAATCTGCATCCTCAAAAGGGTACATATCAAGGGATGACTGAAGATCACCCTGAGTATGTTGCGAAAAGTCGTCCTCGAAGGGGAAGAACAAATCTGTAACCATATCATCACTAGGCTACCAAACATCTGAATCATACATGCTTGAAGACCAGTCCTCTGACGATGAAAATTCAAACCCCTTTGCTTGAGAGCTACCCTCAATGTCGTAAATGGGGTCTCTATCAAAAATGAAACGACCAAAATCCCATCTACGGCTCTCAACCTGTATAAAATCATCAATGTGTAGATTGACCATGTCAGAGAGGTTATACATAAGATCATATGCATCATCAAGGCTAATCTTTTCTTCTTCGTGTGCAGGAGGAAGACAAGTTTGAACTACCTCACCTTCATCAAGCAAGAGAAAAGATAACAATGTCTCAACATGTTTCTCCTTGCCAGAATTCTTCTTTCTCTTTATGTACATGCCCCTCCATCACCTCTTCATCGCAAGGGGCTTGATTCTTAATACAAAGTGCTATGTTTGCCTCCTTTCAAAAATATTTGTTTGATCCAAGGGCTCCTCTAATACTTCTTCCCTTCCAAAGTCATGGAATAAAGTATCATTAATATCTTCAAAAGGGTTACAACTCATCAAGTTATGTTCTTGATGTGTAGGAGGAGCATAGGCCTAGATGTCTTCATCAAGTGGAAGGGTAGATATGAGCACTTCATCTTCATTGTTGATGCAATTATATGTTCAAAATATTGCAATAATTTAATATGTCAATCCGATTTCATAATCAATAGAGTTGATGCACTATATGTGTCGATAACAGATAAGTTCCTATGTCTAATGAGTATAGCCTACATAAGAAAACACTCTATAACCAATACTTTGTTTTCACACTTTTCAAGTAACACTCTCCACACAGTTCAAAAATATGAAAGCAAAACTCGTAAACAATCATATGATCTAAATCTCTTGCTCATGTGATGAATTTGTTCATTACATGCTTATGAAAGAGAAATATGAACTTTGACTATGTTTCATGTAGCAACTAAACTAACAACAATTAACACTTTGCATATTCTTAAAAGAAAACTCAATCAATCCTAGAAGAAATATCAGGTGAATTAAAACATTCCATTATAGGTGCATGTAGGGTGAGAGATGGAGGTCTTGATTGTGCCTTTGTTTGCAAGATGTAGCCTAATCAATTCTAGAAGAAACTCTAGATGTGGTGAAATACTCCATTATAGGCTCATATAGGGTGAAAGATGGAGATCCGACTTGTCCCTATATTTTAAAAATAGAACAAACACTAAAGCATTTAGTCTAACGAATGATTGTCTTCATACACACACACAAAGATAACAAATAATTACTCGGAAATAGTTGCAATCAGAAATCTCACATTGCACAGAAAACTCTCACTCACTTAGAATTACCACACATCTATATTGCATGCTATCAAGTGTATCACTCAAACATAACAGGAATAAAGTTAGATTCTATAATCAAACACAGAATTATTACATCCACACACAGAAAACCAGAACTATATTCACACATAAATACAAAGAAGCTTCCTTGGTTGGGTTCGTGGGTCATTGTCGTACACATAGAATCCATGAACTGCAATTTATATCATTACTTAAGAAAACAGAGGTACAATCAACAGTCTTCAAGAATCAATCTTACAGCATAAAAATGCTTAATTCTATCTATGTGTGTCTATTATCTGCAATGCTCTCTCTTTAAAGAGAAACAATCGTTACAATCATAGTCTAGAGATAACATCAAATGTCTGCACAAGTATTACAATTGGTTGATGTATCATTTTTTAAGGGAACGATTTCATCATCATGAAACGAAGTGCATGAGTGATGAAATGTATTGTGGTATTCAATGAATAAATAATGTTCAAACCAACAAATTCCTTGGACCCATCGAGAACAACTCATTCAAACACCCAAGCTTGCAAATGTGGAACTGGTACTGGACACACACAGCTAGAACAAAAGATTGGTACCAGACACACACAGTCGCATATATCGGTACCATACTAACATAGGAACAGGTACCATATGAGCACATAAATAGGTATCGGACGAACTCAACATTGATACCGGACGAGCACGGAGATAGGTACCGGACAAGTGCATAAATAGGTACCGGACGAGTTGAGTACCAGATGACCGTCGAAACAGGTATTGGATGAATAGGAGCTGTGTCATAAGGCATTCTTGGATCATTCAAAGAAATTAAAGAGAATTTAACATCAATTATTCAATCTCAATCATTAATAAATATAAAAAATCATGATTAATAATAAGTTACCTCATATGTACATAAGAATGACTAAAAGACATGTTTGTTGAGGAAAATAGGCAATTAGTGCATATGTATGAGGAAAAATTGGTTAGTATATGGGACAAGATAAGGAAATTGGAGGTAAAAAAAAGGAGACTCAATATTTCCCCCATGCCCAAGTCATTGCCTGTGATCTGGTACTGATGATAGAATTCTGGTGACATTTTTCTATACATGATGTTGCCCTTATTTGACAAAGTACACTTCAAGTAATGGAGGTATGAACTCATTGTTTATTCCTTTTATTAAGAATCACATTAATTTTGTGTTAAACATATTGTTGTTCTCATATCCCTTTGTTACCTTAAGTTATTAAACCTCCATGTCATTACCTTCTGACGTCTTTATGTTTTCCCCTGTTTTCAAAATAATTTATGATGTACAAAATTATCTTCATGAAGTGATCGTCCAGTTTGAAAATATCTTGTCAAAAACTTTAGTTCGTGTGATGTCGAAACTATGATTATGCACCTTATATAAAATTACGTTGTTTCAAACCTATGAATAAGAATGAATAAGACAACGATGCCGAAGACATCGGGCCACATACATCAGAATGAATAAGATCAAGGATACTTGTTGTTGCTCTACTGTCACTACTTGGAAAAGTAGTATTGGTGTTCTTTCCCAAAGCACACCCCTTGCACAACTCCTGATGCTCTGTACTGAAATATGGAACTCCAGTCACAATCTCCCTCAGTACCCTCAAATCCCCATGGTGTAAATGGGCCATCCTCCTGTGCCATAGCTCACATAGATCACTGCTACTGGTAGAATGAAATAATTCTCTCATTGGCTGGAACATGAGCTTGTGCAACTTCTCATGTCGAGTCCCAATCACTTTGGCCGAAGTGATATTGGACCCCTTGGGGAATAGGAGCACTTGTCCATCACAGAGCAACACCTCATAGCCCCTCTCCTCAATAGCAGAAACTGAAACCAAGTTCTTCTTCAAGCCAGGAACATATAGGACCTCTCTCAACAACATGGGAGGTAAAGACTCCCTATGAAATGATACAGTCCCACTACCAACTCCCTTGACCACCTGGTCATCTCCAAGCACTACCTCAAGATCACCAATCTGAGTAAGATCTGTCAAGTTCTCACGGACACCTGTCATATGGCGAGAGGCACTATTTTCAATATACCACACACCGGAATGAGTGGTCCTAGTGGAAAGACACAAAACTAAGGAAAAATCTTTATCAAACTTGGCAGAGAACTCCTCCACCGCTGTTGAAGTTGTTGTTTGCTTCTTCTTTTTGTTTGGATGTTATCCTACATAGTGCCCAAACTTGTGGCATGCAAAGCACTTGAATTTGCTCATGTCCTTCTCATCTTCACCCTTCGGTTTGTTTCCTCCCTTAGGACCCTTTTTGAATTTCTTCTTAATGTTGGTACCAAGAGCTACATTCTCCTCATCATGACTCGTAGATGAACTTCCATGCACATAACCTCTCTGGGTTTCCTCCTTAACAAATTCATCCCAAAGACGTTCCCAATTGAGAAGCTTCTCCCTAGCCACAATGCCCTCAACAAAAACAACCCATTGTTTGGAAACTCCATTCAATGTTTTCCTCACAAGCTCACTATCAGCAATGGCCTACCCCACAGCTCCAAGCTCATCTCTCACCTATGTCAACCTAGTAAGATATGTGACCACATTTTAGCCTTAGTCATTTTAATGCTCTTCAGTTTTTCTCTCAAAACCATCTTTTGGTTTTCATTTGTACTCTAGTACAACTTCATCAAGGACTTCCACATCTCATAGGCATTTGTTTTCCCTGTCACATGATGAATCAAATGGTCCTTGATGGCATCAAGAATAATCCTCTTAGCCTTGATACTCTTCTTGGTGTATGTTGCTAGAAGAGTGGCATCGATGGGTACATTCACAGGATTTGTTGTGGAGTTCTCAACAATATCCCATAACTCATTTTCTTGCAACAACAAAATCATCCTCTCCTTCCAAGCACCAAAGTTCACTGCCCCATCAAGTCTGTCCTCAACCCTCAAACCAGTAGCCATTGACCCTTTTCTGCTGAAAATGAAAAATTCAAATTTATGTCCGATGAAGTGATTGTTGTCCCACTTTTCTGACTTGCTGATATAAATCTGCATCTCTTTAACTCATCTCTGATACCATGTAAAATTCCAGACCCCACCCAGTTTCAAGTCTCACTGATTTTCAGTTAATGCTTAATAACCAAACCCAGTTATATGATAGCCAAATAAACTCAGCATATAAACAAATTTTTCAAAACTGAAACATGAGGATTTTGAACAATATTTAATGTAGAAATAAAACCATATCAGCAACACAATACTCAGAAAATTTAACACAGTGATTTTTAGTCTAACAACAACCCTGGAAAAACCCACAAGGGGAAAACCAGTGAGAGAGAGCTTTTATTATTTCAGAGCTTCGGAGAAAAATCTGTTACAGCATATTCATCTTCAGAAATTTATTGATCAAATTATCTAAAAAATTGTGCCAAGTCTTCACACAAAATCTGAGCCAAACTCCTCGAAATTCATGCCAGAATTTCATGCACACATGTACAAGTCTGCTCCTCAATTTCTATGCCTCTTCTCTGTTGTATAGCTGCCTCAAAATCTAGGCCAACTACTACAACTCAATTCTGGGAATTAAATGTTGTACGACCTCCTTAGGAAATGTGCCAAAAACACTCAAAAAATACCAACAGAATTATTCTCGATTTTTGTGCAATTAAAACAGCAGTACAAAATCCGTACAGTACGGCCTGTTAAAACTGGTTGTACTTTCCCTCAATTTTTGTGCCAACTTTCTGTTGTACGGTCACTCAAAAATACGTACAATACAACCTCCTGAAAGTGTTGTACTTCTAATCAATTTATGTGCCTAATTTAATGATGTACAGCCTGCTCAATCCATACATTACATCCTGCAATAAATGTTGTACCCTTGCCTTGAAATGCATGTTAGTTTGTTGCCTCAAGATGCGTGCCCTAGCTCTGCAAAAATGGACTCCTTTCTCAAGCTCGAATTTCTCTTCTCTTGCTCTCTCAAAAATGTTTCAACTACCCAAGAATGGGTGCACCCTCCTACCCTAGTCGACCTCATGAGGGAATCTCAAGAGTCATCTCATCCAATGGTGGAGATTGAATGAGATCAAGGGTGGAAATAAATTCACTTAAGTCACCCACTTTCCCTAAGTCTCACAAAGTCACATTTTAATTTGTCTCTCACAAATTAAATGACTAGGGTCCACATTAGGCACTTTCTGACCCCTTAGGCACCTAGGTGATGAGAAACACTTGCCTAGGTACTTTTTAATTATTTTAACATTCCTCCCATAGGATGTTACCCTTTACTACAAATTGCATGATCCCTAGGAATTGTTTAGTAAATATTTTTTGGTTTCCTTTTATCAAAAATACAATGTCAACAATTTTTTTGCAAACTAGTGGAAAGAGGATAAGACGTTCTTCAATTGGTCAGAAGGTCAACACCCTACCACTGGTCTGCAAGATCCGCACATGTACCTTATGATATTACTATGCAAGATGTATGGGGAAAAGGATTTCTCCTAGTTTATGGAAGCATGTATTCTATTAGCGTACACCATTTCAATGCAGGGGAAAAGGTTCAACTTGGAAGCCATAATCTCCAAGCCAAGAACCATGATCCAAGTGTGATATCCTCATTTCACATGGCTTCCTTTTTGTTTAATGTATTATGTGCAAGGAATGGTTTTCCCAAAGTGTCCCTCAATTAGAAAATATAAGAACCTCTTATGCATATTTATTTTAGCAATTTATGGGATAATAAGTATAAGAGGTCATACTCTTTAATCTGTGATTTCTTTATATCACACTTGTACATCCTCATCTTTTGGAAAAAATGCCCCAGACTATCCAAACAAGCCAAGAAAATTCATGGATATGTTGGAAATTGGTATGTATTTTGAATAGACAGACACATATCTCTAAATTTATGGAGCAACTTGTCCACCCCACCTCTTGCCATCCTATGCTCGGGATAGGTTAGTGATCGGTGAAATATACTATCAATCCATAATGCAAGGTTTCAACACTACTTTGGTGAAGAATAAGAAGAGAATATTCATACCCTACAACTTTCAAACCCAAACAAGAGAAAAAACTTGAGAAACTCAACCAAGTCGGAAAAGTCAGGAGACTATGATGGAACAATTCCATACCCCCGACAGTTTGAAGAATATATTGTCTTGGGGAGATCAGCCCATGCCCCAACCATTCGATGAAGTCGTCTATTTGGAGTATCTTGCATATGATTGAAAGAGGAAGTCAATCGTCGAAAGAACACAGAAGAGAAAAAATCTCACTGTGGACAGTGGCATACTCTATACCTCTAAAGAAGTTATACTTAATGCGAAAACAACTTGTATGAGTGAGTTAGTTTCAGTAGGAATCGTCATTTTTCATGCCTCATTAGACAAGGCCATGGAAGAATAAAAGAAGCTAGAAGATGCAATGAAAGAGTTGGCATCACTCTAACATCAAGTTCAATATTATCAGGAAGTCGAAGGCGCTTATAATCTTGTTAACAACCTCCTTTAAGAACATGATAAGCACCAATATATTCGAGACACCTTTCTAAAAAAAATGGTTGAATTTGAAGAGGAAACCCTACTGATGTCTATAGCACATAAAGAAGTGCTAAGATGGAGCAAAAAAGGTGCTAGGGATTTGAACAAGGTCGAATTCATCAAATAAATCTAGAAGGACCAAGGAGAAGAAGACAATGTCATTGTTATTTTAAGGGATGATAGAGCCAAAATGCACTCAACAATGGATTATTGGGTAGATATTGTTGAGGAGCCAAGGAATCATATGGTAAAGGAATGGTCTGCTTGTAATAGAATGTGGGAGAATATCAATCGAGAAATGATCGATCTCTAACTGCCAATGCTCTGATCACCTGAAGATTTTCGGCCAATTAAAGAGGTATCAAAAGGTTTCAAGTGAATCGTTGATGAGTATTAGGTAGAGGTAGAAAAAATAACTGCAGTCGAACGTGGTCATCAATAGAAATGTTTGGTGGGAGCGATTAAAGTTGTCGATACACTAGAGTAATTGACGCCCAAGATAGAGGTTTACACTCAGTGGTATAAAGGAAGCAAGTAAAACCTGAGTATCCCAATGGACCAACACATGTTTCCCTATAGTCAAAGATGTCTCAATCTGTAATCATAGTGGGTCACATATATTGACGATCATGCAAGTTCCAAGACTCCTAGATCACACAAGTCATCTTGACTCATTTCTAGTTGGCAATTCCTCAGTTTTTATTTTGCCAAATACACTATTTTTGGAAAATTGTAATGGAAATAAATAGAGGGAGACCTCTAAAGGAGGGGCCTCTTAAGAGTTGGAAAAATTTTTGGAGTATAAATTAGAGAATCAATTTAAATGTTTAATTCATAAGCTCTATAGGAGCCAAGGAATTTTTCTAAATCATTATATGCATCTATTTGTATCGTGGACTATTCTACAAACAATTGTAGACAAGTTTAGTAAGGATTTAAATTCTGCTAAGTTATCTTGTATGATTGCATGAGTTGCTAGATGTGAATTTTGTGTTTATGTATTATTTAGTTTATCAACCTTTATAATTATGGTTTTTCTATTTAGCACAATGATAATTATAGAATTCTTTTTGTAATCATTAATGGAATGAATGACAAATAATTGTATGTTTTTTGGGAGTATCTTGTTAGCTATATCTTTAGTTAGAATTATTTCTTAGAAGAACAAACAGTTGGAGGGCTATTCCTAGTCATTGTTTTGTGAGAGTTATCTTTTGAGAGCATATTTCCCCTCTTTACGCATTTCAATTTTTACTAAGGTGATCATGCAGTAATGTTTCTTGATAGAATTATTTCTTAAAGACCTCAAAGCTACCGATCACCTATACTAATTGTTCCTAAGGGTTGTCATTTGGTGGAAAACTTCTTTAAACTTCTTAGATTAGGATATATTTCCTGTAATAATTACTTACATTATAAAAAAACATGAACATAGTAAAAATGATACTTTAATCGACATATAAATCTCATCTCATCGAAAGGTTGTCAAACCATAATTCAGAGGATTACTCTATACCAAATAGTAAAAAATCCAATTGGGCCTCTTCCTTGAATTTAATCCCTACTATTGAGTCAAGGAAATCTAGCACCCTCAACAAGTTCATCTCTCTTTGTTTCAGTTGCTACTCATTTTCTATTCCTTTTCTAGCTGAAACTTCCAACACTCCCAATGTAAAATACTATACTCTTAGCATTGTATTTTTTGCAGTCCCATTGGCCCATTTTTGGACATTAATATTTAAATCAGATTGAAAATTAAGACCAACTTCCCCTTGCTTTCCCCTTATTTTCTAGGTAATTTAGGAAAAACTATTTTATAATGTTGATAAAACTTGAACAATTCAAAAATATACAATCTATGACGACAAACCCAGTTAGAAGGATTTTGTTTTAATGTGATAAAGTATTGTTTAAACCATATAGCATGACTGATTGAAATTATGTGAATTTGTAATTTCGGTCAACATTTCTAAACAAGTTCAATTTAATTGCATGAAATTTTAAAAACCACTAAATGTAAGCTCAAGACTATTTTGAGCTCGATAAAGATCCTCTAGAGTAATTAGAGAATCTAATTGTAATTGAACATCAAACTACATTAAATATATGATGCTACTTTAAATCTAGAAAGAATGCCCTTCAACAAATATTAACAGCCGAATCAAGAACTAATGCTTATTAGTCCCTATTGAAGGGGCTATAGCAATGAATCACTCATTGAGGGACTATTAGATCAATGTTCGATTTGAAATTTTCCCTGATTTGCAATGTTCAACTTAGGTATATTTCTATTGTAATTAAAATAAATTAGAAATAACTATTTATCTCCCATATTATTGGTTGAAAATTTCAGGGTCTTATTACTGTGTTGGCAACATGCATTAATTAATATATCCATCAAAGTTGTCAATCCCATGTTGTGCATTGATTAACATTTGCAAGCTCTACCATCTATGTCACTCTCAGAACTCATTACCTCTACCTCGTTCTCTGAGGTCACCACTTACACCACATTCACTACTTTCTTTGGCATACAGCGTTCCCATCACCATTGTTACATTGTCGGTTGCCACTTCTTCAATCGCGACTCACTTCTTGTAATATGCTTCCAATTGGTCATCAATGTTATCCTTTCTTAAGAATATAAATCACAAAGCTATGTTTTCATATTGAATTTCCACTATGAAATTTGGTGTTAATTTTTGTTATGGATGCTTGTTTGATTCGTTATTTCTTCAGTAAATATTGATTTTGTTTCATAGTTAGGTTAGCTTGATTCTCAAGAGGACTACGTGATAATGGAAATCTTATGTTGATATCTGAGTAGAGGTGAAATTCTATAACAAAGGAGGAAAACAGATTTGCATGGTCAATGAGAAAGTAATTGTTGGAGAATCCTTGCTTGATGGTATCAAAACTTGCTTGAGATAAGGGTTTTGTCTTGTGGATACTGTAATGGATGAAAAGCAAAGAGAAAGTCTAATTGGACAAGCATGGATCTGCAACTCATGTGATCTGAATGCAGCAATGTTGGATCAACAAAGTAGATCTGATGGTGTTTGGATCTGAAAATGCCGATCGAAAAAGTATTGGTGAGTTTGTTGATGTTGGATCAACAAAGTAGATCTGATGGTGTTTGGATCTGAAAATGCCGATCGAAAAAGTATTGGTGAGTTTGTTGTGGTGTTGATTTTTTTTTGCATGACTCGTAATATCTGGTGTGTATCAATTTGTTGGTCTATAGATTCATGGCCTAGTGAGTAACGTAATACTAATGTGAGCTACATCCAACTCGTGTGTGCTTCGATTTAGCCACTTATTTGCCAATTGAATAGAGTGCAGTGTCATTGTTTTGTTGATTTGAACAACCATTGACTAAAAAAAATTAAATCATAAATTAGATATGTGTGCTCAATCTGTGGCCCATATTCAAGGAAAGTGCCTTTCAACAACATATCATATGATTGTCGTATGTTAGTGGCCTGTTGTGAGCTACTATGCATGCTCTAGTATGGATTACAATAAGTGGATGGTGGCACATGAAAAGATACAAATAGATCTATTGTTCCTCGAGATTAACTCGTATTTAAGCTTAAAAAGTGTCAAGTTTATAATATTAATTATTAAATTTAAAAAATTGAAATTCATAAAAATAACAAATATTCATTACTCAAATAGGAAACTAGGTGTATTCAATGGATGTTTAGACAAAAGAACTGTTCATTGCTAGATTAATGTAAAAGACTATGGTTAGGCTATTTCTGCTAGATTAATGCAAGATGATGCAAGGCCTATACCAAAACTCTAAAAATCTGTAAAAGATTTTTTTTTCTTCACATAAAAAAAAGATTGATTCAAGAAAGTCTGCTAGATTAATGCAAGATGATGCAAGACCTATACCAAAACTTTAAAAATCTGTAAAAGATTTTCTTTTATTCACATAAAAAAAGATTGATTCAAGAAAGTCACCAGTTCATGCTTCCTTGTAGAGCTATATGCCACGAACTTCTTCCATACAAAACTCTGAACTTCTTCCATACAAAACTCTGGTTGGCCTCTTCAATTTCTAGTCCAATCAATATCGCAATTTCAGAGAGGATCCTTGTTCTTCATCTTTATTATGGAGGAAACCCCAATCTTGTTCTCCTTTCGTTCCACCTCCATCATGAGTGCAAAAACTCGTTCTTTGCAATCCTTTATGTGGTGAGACTTATCGTGGAAACCCCAAAATATGCTTGGAACCCCAAGCATCCGATTATCGGCCTAACAGGAAACCCCGGATACACACTTCTCATGATCCTGGATTTGAATGTGGGGGACCCGAAAATGTAAAATCCGGGTGCGGAACCTTTATTCTGCAATGTAACTCTGATTATTTGGGTTAATGTATTAACAAAAGCCCGTGTACCGTTTTAATACAAAAACTAGAGGTCAGATGTTCTGTGTATTCTCCGAGACTTTAAACAAAACCTTTAGCGATGGAACCTTGATCTATCGAGACCTCATCTAAAGTCCCGGATCCAGATATTATAACTCTATTGTGGAACCATCAAATTGGAATCTTGACCATCTGGAATATCTAAAATCTGGAATTTCTTTAAAAGGAGCTTTTCTAATAATTCCATATCTACTCAGCTTTCAAGACTTTGAAACAGAACCTTGCGATGGAACCTGGAAAAACCGGATTAGCGGGGATCCAATATTTTCTTGTAATGACTTTTTCCAAAAGTCCGAATTCTGGATGGATTCTGCTTGATCTAACTCGGATTTCGATCCTATGTAACTTTGAAAGAATAAAAGATCTGATAGACCTCTCGCATGTCCAAGATGACGACTCAACAATTACACCATAAAGACTTAGTCACACAGTCATTCAACACATTCAGGCTTACAGAGAATTCGAGCTGGGAGATAAGTGCCCATTCAATGGGTTTGTAATTTTATTAGTAATAGATCTGAACAAACATTACATTCCTTTCCCAATCACTCCCACTGTTACGTTATCACGCTCAGGGGGTTTATTTATACATTAGGAAGATAATCTAATTCGAACTCCTGTGTAGGATTGAATCTCCTATTTTAGATCAAAATCCAAACAGTATCCTACATCTAAAATCTTTCATCCTTCCTATCCTAATACTAAAATTAGAAAATTCAATTAGATTGCATGGCAATGAGGAAACCAACTTCCTCTTTTCGAAATTAGAAGTCAATTACAAATTTAGAACTTTGAAAAGATGCTCCTGTATCACAAGACTTGCAATTCCAAGCTATGGCACATCAACCTATACCTAGGATATTAAAACAAACAAAATTCCATCTCGCAATAGCCTTGTTTGCCTGGTAGAACAACTCTAAATTCGACCTAAAAGATGAAATATTTCTTCTGGGTGAATGCTCGTTTTTTATATAATGAAATTTAGAGCAAGGGGGGAGTTTAATTTCTATACCAATACCCTTGACAATATCAGTTTTAATGGCTTGGTTTGGCACACATTGTTTGAGTAGTGGAATTATCAATTAAAAATTAGCTGAAATTATTTCCATTGTAATAATGTATATTAATGATGGTATTCTTCAATGGCTGAAAATGAAAATTGTTAGACTACGAGAAAAATGTCTAACACCATTTTATAGACAAATAATCACAAGTCTTTCCAAGAAAAAGTAGAGGAAGTAAAATGGGTTGATGCTAGTCAAGACAATAATTTGTTAGACGAAGGGAATAATGTCACCATTTTATAGACAAGTAATCACAAGAGTCTTATAAATCCAAGTCCAAGAACAAGATGCTAGTCAAGACAAGAAATTGTTAAACTACGAGAAGAATGTCTAACACCATTTTATAGACAAGTAATCACAAGAGTCTTATAAATCCAAGTCCAAGAACAAGTAGAGGAAGTACAATGTCTTGATGCTAGACAAGACAACATAATCACAAGAGTCTTATAAATCGGAGTGGGTTAACTCGGGAGCAATCTTCCCTCCCGAGTTACCTTTCTAGCAAGTCTTTTGGCCGCTCGTTTTTAAATTTCCGGCCAATCCAAAACTATGATCAATTTTCTGAGCATCTGGGTTGGTTTAAAATGGGGCAAAACCCCTGGAGTAAGGTTCTGAAATGCATGAAACTTTGATCCATGCAAAAGTCAAATTACCCCTAAAGATTGCTCCCAAGTTAACCTACTGCTTATAAATCTAAATCCAAGAACAAGTAGAGGAAGTACAATGTCTTGATGCTATTAAAGACATGTTGATAAAAAAATTATTACTGTATTTGATGCATTATATATATATGATTTGGAAATTCTCTTGAATATTCACAATTTTATTTTTTTAATGGTTTCAATACAATTATATTGCTATGACCGTAGCTCAACATCCATGTGAAACTTGAAAAGATTAAAAGCGTAATGCATTAATCGTGGCAAGAAAAAGATTAAAAGCATATTGCATTTAGAGCGATGCTTCCATTGGGCAATCCATCGTGCTAAGATTGGACCGGATGAACTCGAAATGGAAAGAGCGATGAAATTGACTGTAAGAAGCAGAAAAGCAAAATTACAGCAAATTGAGAGTGGGCAGATAGAATAAGCAACTAAGAAGAATTTCCATGTTAATTGCTTCTAACATAACTGCCACAAATATAACAGAATCGTTTTGAAATGGCAAACTGTATATATAACAAAGTCTTTAACAACCCGCTCTGTCGACACATTTAATTCGGCAGGGACCACGTAGCCTTGTTAAAGTCGACCAGCCAAACCCGCTCCAATTAAGCACGAAATCATCACCACCGTTCCACAAATTACGGTACCAAGAAGTTCTACCTTTGGACATTTACACGAAAAAGGTAGAAGTGTATTGGAAGTATATTCATATACAAGTACCCGCAATAAGTTACATATATTTACAAGGTTGTAATAACTCAAATATTGTGGTTATGAATAAATTGAATAACTTACGATTTTGGCAATGTACACTTGTAATTACATCAATACACCTCACAAAGTGCTTGTGGCCCTAATTGATTTTTTAATTTAGGCTTTGCAGGGCGTCTATCTGATTACTCAACCGCTGACAAATCCCAAACTACTGGACTTTTTAGCTGTGGCTGGAGAAATAAGTAAAATTGAAGGTTAATATCTCGCAATTTGATATCAGGACTAAAACAGCTCAACCGGAGGGTAAAATCCCAACTCAATTGAAACTTGGGAAACAGTGAGCAATTCCTTCTGTACCTTCCTCCGTTCAAAGAATACAGGACAATCGAGAGAAACACATTTGATTCCCTTTTCAACAAACCAATCACCCCCACCACAGTGTCTGCACACCTGAAACATGAAAAAGTAGTGTCATTTTCTAGTTTGTCACTGCATAATTCACTGATTTAATGAAATTTAATACGAGCCTAAGGCATACCAAACAAAATCTAATGGCAGGAAAACTCCTTAAATGCTAAAATTGTCACATAATAGAGAGCCTCAAAATAGTATCTAGTTGCAAAAAGGTCAGCCGGATTCAAATTTCAGACACTTATTCTTTAAGCCCGTAAAAACAAAAAGGACAGTAAGCTGAATAGCAAAAATCTATGATCAACCAACTTAAAGAAGGCTCGAAAAGGAATGATGTAGAGCAACCTTTGTTATAGAAAACGAAATGATGTCTAACAGGTCTCTACTTAGTCTCATTTTTTAATCCAGTTCTAGCAAAAGGCTCTCGAGGAAGAGCACAAAGAATATTATTTGTTAGAACCTATAGATCCTTACATCGGGTATAGATTGCATATAAGGGAGGAAAAACAATTTTCCTTTGTAGGGATTTAGTAACTCTTGCCTTAAAATATTGAAACAGTTTTCTAGCTTATATCTTGAAAAATCACACCTGGTAAACTTATCCTTTCCATATGCAGTAAGTCTTAGCCAATTCAGAAGAATTTGCAAAACTATACACAATCGAAAATGGACAATTAACCAATTTCAAGAATTCGCGAAAGCCATTTTAAAAGAAATTAGGACATACACATTCAATCATCGCAGCTATATTTTTGTTGTATTGTGTGTTTTTGAACACAAGCTCATGGAAAGATAAAATTCTTTTACAATGGGATCTTGTTATTTGGAGGGGTATAGATATTTAAAAAGCTAAGGATTTGTGTAAACCACCACATGCATGAGTACTGACCTACTAAGAAGAAATTATAATGGAATCAAGACCCAACAGTATATCATGCAACCAGTACAATTTTTTATTAATATCTATAGAATATAAAATTGTAGTAAATAGAGTACCTACAATATTCTCCTAGTTAGCAGTATATTTTAATGCTGCAAGAATTTTGAATATTTTTTTCAGAGAATCAGCACACATAAAAGGGCCAAATCAATCTATTTCAGAGGAATGTGAAAGCCATCGAGGATGATAGGGCATTACAAAATCCCTCTTGGAAATTGAACACTTGTTTTATACTAAGGATATTGTTTCCTGGAGCAAAAGTCAATAGTTGTGTAGTTCCAAAGATTCAGTGTCCACTTTCTAATCATAAATGCTAGTCAAAGCTGTAATACAACCTCTTGGAAGACAAAGTGAGCAAATCTAAAAGACAATCCTGAAAGGTCCATCCATTACCTATACCTTTTGAACCAGTCATAGACTCATAGGTACTGAATGCACAAGAGTGCACTACTCCTAGTACTGGCCTTATCTTACGTAGCTACCTCCTAGAGTGAAAATGCCACATGGCACTTTTTTGAGATGTCATTCCTCATGTGCATACTGCAAGTGGAGAAGAATGTGAAAAGAGCAAACTAATAAGCCCTATATGCTAAGGCTTCCATAACTATAACAGTCCCAAGGTAATGAAATTCCTTGTTAGGTAGATTCCAACCCACATGGAACATCTAGCTATCTAGGGACTGTCTCAGAGAGAGATTTAGTAAAATAGACGATTCTGTGAAGATACAAACTGCCCACACTTGGATGAATAGACTGAAGCTTTACTATTTCCTGGGAATAAATATGGATTCTTCTTTACATTTTCGGTGGACAGCAAAGAAGTTCCTTTAATGTGGGGCTTGAGCCATAACTGAGATACAGCTCTAGCAGAGTTAGAATTCCAACCTGTATTAGGACCCATGTTCCAAGGGGATGATCTTGGGTAAATAATTTCTATGGGGCATAAGACTCAAAAGGTAATGGAGGCATGCAAAGTTTTCTTTGGGCTGCGCAGAAATTGACCCTTGAATGTAAAGCAAGAGCTAGCTTGACTGAAGAACCCACCTGTCAAGCAGAGGCAAAAATCGGCCTTAGTGGTTCAGCAGGATTGAGCAGAAGTGTCATTGCTCAATGGTAGAAGGTACTCTAGAAATAATGGGCTATTCTTCCCTGAGAGTTCACATTGATGGGAAGTCGATGTCCATAGTAGAGTTTGTATGGCTCAAGAACAAGCCGAGGTGTAGATGGAAGATGGTTTCCTTTAGGATGACCGGTATGAATCCTAATGGTATTACTGTATTTGTGTGATGTTGAACGCATCAAAAAGTGTTTCAACTATGGTGTACTCTTAGAAATGTTCACATGCAGTAATAAAATTTAAAATAGATTGTCCTTTTGATATAACGTTTATTCTATACACATTACAAAGCCTAAGATAATAGAAAATATCTAAAAAAGGTTATGGCATGAATATGTTGTTTTCTTTGATGGTACATAATCGGTTTTTTGATAGAACAGAATTAAAATGATGCATAGCTACTTGAAGGGCTCCTAGAGTTAGGATTTGAAC
>ML812284.1:18244-32080 GCA_009831015.1 Picea engelmannii
TCATTGCTATAGCCCCTTCAATAGGGACTAATAAGCATTAGTTCTTGATTCGGCTGTTAATATTTGTTGAAGGGCATTCTTTCTAGATTTAAAGTAGCATCATATATTTAATGTAGTTTGATGTTCAATTACAATTAGATTCTCTAATTACTCTAGAGGATCTTTATCGAGCTCAAAATAGTCTTGAGCTTACATTTAGTGGTTTTTAAAATTTCATGCAATTAAATTGAACTTGTTTAGAAATGTTGACCGAAATTACAAATTCACATAATTTCAATCAGTCATGCTATATGGTTTAAACAATACTTTATCACATTAAAACAAAATCCTTCTAACTGGGTTTGTCGTCATAGATTGTATATTTTTGAATTGTTCAAGTTTTATCAACATTATAAAATAGTTTTTCCTAAATTACCTAGAAAATAAGGGGAAAGCAAGGGGAAGTTGGTCTTAATTTTCAATCTGATTTAAATATTAATGTCCAAAAATGGGCCAATGGGACTGCAAAAAATACAATGCTAAGAGTATAGTATTTTACATTGGGAGTGTTGGAAGTTTCAGCTAGAAAAGGAATAGAAAATGAGTAGCAACTGAAACAAAGAGAGATGAACTTGTTGAGGGTGCTAGATTTCCTTGACTCAATAGTAGGGATTAAATTCAAGGAAGAGGCCCAATTGGATTTTTTACTATTTGGTATAGAGTAATCCTCTGAATTATGGTTTGACAACCTTTCGATGAGATGAGATTTATATGTCGATTAAAGTATCATTTTTACTATGTTCATGTTTTTTTATAATGTAAGTAATTATTACAGGAAATATATCCTAATCTAAGAAGTTTAAAGAAGTTTTCCACCAAATGACAACCCTTAGGAACAATTAGTATAGGTGATCGGTAGCTTTGAGGTCTTTAAGAAATAATTCTATCAAGAAACATTACTGCATGATCACCTTAGTAAAAATTGAAATGCGTAAAGAGGGGAAATATGCTCTCAAAAGATAACTCTCACAAAACAATGACTAGGAATAGCCCTCCAACTGTTTGTTCTTCTAAGAAATAATTCTAACTAAAGATATAGCTAACAAGATACTCCCAAAAAACATACAATTATTTGTCATTCATTCCATTAATGATTACAAAAAGAATTCTATAATTATCATTGTGCTAAATAGAAAAACCATAATTATAAAGGTTGATAAACTAAATAATACATAAACACAAAATTCACATCTAGCAACTCATGCAATCATACAAGATAACTTAGCAGAATTTAAATCCTTACTAAACTTGTCTACAATTGTTTGTAGAATAGTCCACGATACAAATAGATGCATATAATGATTTAGAAAAATTCCTTGGCTCCTATAGAGCTTATGAATTAAACATTTAAATTGATTCTCTAATTTATACTCCAAAAATTTTTCCAACTCTTAAGAGGCCCCTCCTTTAGAGGTCTCCCTCTATTTATTTCCATTACAATTTTCCAAAAATAGTGTATTTGGCAAAATAAAAACTGAGGAATTGCCAACTAGAAATGAGTCAAGATGACTTGTGTGATCTAGGAGTCTTGGAACTTGCATGATCGTCAATATATGTGACCCACTATGATTACAGATTGAGACATCTTTGACTATAGGGAAACATGTGTTGGTCCATTGGGATACTCAGGTTTTACTTGCTTCCTTTATACCACTGAGTGTAAACCTCTATCTTGGGCGTCAATTACTCTAGTGTATCGACAACTTTAATCGCTCCCACCAAACATTTCTATTGATGACCACGTTCGACTGCAGTTATTTTTTCTACCTCTACCTAATACTCATCAACGATTCACTTGAAACCTTTTGATACCTCTTTAATTGGCCGAAAATCTTCAGGTGATCAGAGCATTGGCAGTTAGAGATCGATCATTTCTCGATTGATATTCTCCCACATTCTATTACAAGCAGACCATTCCTTTACCATATGATTCCTTGGCTCCTCAACAATATCTACCCAATAATCCATTGTTGAGTGCATTTTGGCTCTATCATCCCTTAAAATAACAATGACATTGTCTTCTTCTCCTTGGTCCTTCTAGATTTATTTGATGAATTCGACCTTGTTCAAATCCCTAGCACCTTTTTTGCTCCATCTTAGCACTTCTTTATGTGCTATAGACATCAGTAGGGTTTCCTCTTCAAATTCAACCATTTTTTTTAGAAAGGTGTCTCGAATATATTGGTGCTTATCATGTTCTTAAAGGAGGTTGTTAACAAGATTATAAGCGCCTTCGACTTCCTGATAATATTGAACTTGATGTTAGAGTGATGCCAACTCTTTCATTGCATCTTCTAGCTTCTTTTATTCTTCCATGGCCTTGTCTAATGAGGCATGAAAAATGACGATTCCTACTGAAACTAACTCACTCATACAAGTTGTTTTCGCATTAAGTATAACTTCTTTAGAGGTATAGAGTATGCCACTGTCCACAGTGAGATTTTTTCTCTTCTGTGTTCTTTCGACGATTGACTTCCTCTTTCAATCATATGCAAGATACTCCAAATAGACGACTTCATCGAATGGTTGGGGCATGGGCTGATCTCCCCAAGACAATATATTCTTCAAACTGTCGGGGGTATGGAATTGTTCCATCATAGTCTCCTGACTTTTCCGACTTGGTTGAGTTTCTCAAGTTTTTTCTCTTGTTTGGGTTTGAAAGTTGTAGGGTATGAATATTCTCTTCTTATTCTTCACCAAAGTAGTGTTGAAACCTTGCATTATGGATTGATAGTATATTTCACCGATCACTAACCTATCCCGAGCATAGGATGGCAAGAGGTGGGGTGGACAAGTTGCTCCATAAATTTAGAGATATGTGTCTGTCTATTCAAAATACATACCAATTTCCAACATATCCATGAATTTTCTTGGCTTGTTTGGATAGTCTGGGGCATTTTTTCCAAAAGATGAGGATGTACAAGTGTGATATAAAGAAATCACAGATTAAAGAGTATGACCTCTTATACTTATTATCCCATAAATTGCTAAAATAAATATGCATAAGAGGTTCTTATATTTTCTAATTGAGGGACACTTTGGGAAAACCATTCCTTGCACATAATACATTAAACAAAAAGGAAGCCATGTGAAATGAGGATATCACACTTGGATCATGGTTCTTGGCTTGGAGATTATGGCTTCCAAGTTGAACCTTTTCCCCTGCATTGAAATGGTGTACGCTAATAGAATACATGCTTCCATAAACTAGGAGAAATCCTTTTCCCCATACATCTTGCATAGTAATATCATAAGGTACATGTGCGGATCTTGCAGACCAGTGGTAGGGTGTTGACCTTCTGACCAATTGAAGAACGTCTTATCCTCTTTCCACTAGTTTGCAAAAAAATTGTTGACATTGTATTTTTGATAAAAGGAAACCAAAAAATATTTACTAAACAATTCCTAGGGATCATGCAATTTGTAGTAAAGGGTAACATCCTATGGGAGGAATGTTAAAATAATTAAAAAGTACCTAGGCAAGTGTTTCTCATCACCTAGGTGCCTAAGGGGTCAGAAAGTGCCTAATGTGGACCCTAGTCATTTAATTTGTGAGAGACAAATTAAAATGTGACTTTGTGAGACTTAGGGAAAGTGGGTGACTTAAGTGAATTTATTTCCACCCTTGATCTCATTCAATCTCCACCATTGGATGAGATGACTCTTGAGATTCCCTCATGAGGTCGACTAGGGTAGGAGGGTGCACCCATTCTTGGGTAGTTGAAACATTTTTGAGAGAGCAAGAGAAGAGAAATTCGAGCTTGAGAAAGGAGTCCATTTTTGCAGAGCTAGGGCACGCATCTTGAGGCAACAAACTAACATGCATTTCAAGGCAAGGGTACAACATTTATTGCAGGATGTAATGTATGGATTGAGCAGGCTGTACATCATTAAATTAGGCACATAAATTGATTAGAAGTACAACACTTTCAGGAGGTTGTATTGTACGTATTTTTGAGTGACCGTACAACAGAAAGTTGGCACAAAAATTGAGGGAAAGTACAACCAGTTTTAACAGGCCGTACTGTACGGATTTTGTACTGCTGTTTTAATTGCACAAAAATCGAGAATAATTCTGTTGGTATTTTTTGAGTGTTTTTGGCACATTTCCTAAGGAGGTCGTACAACATTTAATTCCCAGAATTGAGTTGTAGTAGTTGGCCTAGATTTTGAGGCAGCTATACAACAGAGAAGAGGCATAGAAATTGAGGAGCAGACTTGTACATGTGTGCATGAAATTCTGGCATGAATTTCGAGGAGTTTGGCTCAGATTTTGTGTGAAGACTTGGCACAATTTTTTAGATAATTTGATCAATAAATTTCTGAAGATGAATATGCTGTAACAGATTTTTCTCCGAAGCTCTGAAATAATAAAAGCTCTCTCTCACTGGTTTTCCCCTTGTGGGTTTTTCCAGGGTTGTTGTTAGACTAAAAATCACTGTGTTAAATTTTCTGAGTATTGTGTTGCTGATATGGTTTTATTTCTACATTAAATATTGTTCAAAATCCTCATGTTTCAGTTTTGAAAAATTTGTTTATATGCTGAGTTTATTTGGCTATCATATAACTGGGTTTGGTTATTAAGCATTAACTGAAAATCAGTGAGACTTGAAACTGGGTGGGGTCTGGAATTTTACATGGTATCAGAGATGAGTTAAAGAGATGCAGATTTATATCAGCAAGTCAGAAAAGTGGGACAACAATCACTTCATCGGACATAAATTTGAATTTTTCATTTTCAGCAGAAAAGGGTCAATGGCTACTGGTTTGAGGGTTGAGGACAGACTTGATGGGGCAGTGAACTTTGGTGCTTGGAAGGAGAGGATGATTTTGTTGTTGCAAGAAAATGAGTTATGGGATATTGTTGAGAACTCCACAACAAATCCTGTGAATGTACCCATCGATGCCACTCTTCTAGCAACATACACCAAGAAGAGTATCAAGGCTAAGAGGATTATTCTTGATGCCATCAAGGACCATTTGATTCATCATGTGACAGGGAAAACAAATGCCTATGAGATGTGGAAGTCCTTGATGAAGTTGTACTAGAGTACAAATGAAAACCAAAAGATGGTTTTGAGAGAAAAACTGAAGAGCATTAAAATGACTAAGGCTAAAATGTGGTCACATATCTTACTAGGTTGACATAGGTGAGAGATGAGCTTGGAGCTGTGGGGTAGGCCATTGCTGATAGTGAGCTTGTGAGGAAAACATTGAATGGAGTTTCCAAACAATGGGTTGTTTTTGTTGAGGGCATTGTGGCTAGGGAGAAGCTTCTCAATTGGGAACGTCTTTGGGATGAATTTGTTAAGGAGGAAACCCAGAGAGGTTATGTGCATGGAAGTTCATCTACGAGTCATGATGAGGAGAATGTAGCTCTTGGTACCAACATTAAGAAGAAATTCAAAAAGGGTCCTAAGGGAGGAAACAAACCGAAGGGTGAAGATGAGAAGGACATGAGCAAATTCAAGTGCTTTGCATGCCACAAGTTTGGGCACTATGTAGGATAACATCCAAACAAAAAGAAGAAGCAAACAACAACTTCAACAGCGGTGGAGGAGTTCTCTGCCAAGTTTGATAAAGATTTTTCCTTAGTTTTGTGTCTTTCCACTAGGACCACTCATTCCGGTGTGTGGTATATTGAAAATAGTGCCTCTCGCCATATGACAGGTGTCCGTGAGAACTTGACAGATCTTACTCAGA
Organism: Picea engelmannii; assembly: GCA_009831015.1. Taxonomy (NCBI): domain Eukaryota; kingdom Viridiplantae; phylum Streptophyta; class Pinopsida; order Pinales; family Pinaceae; genus Picea; species Picea engelmannii. The sequence goes on from ML812284.1 coordinate 23,987, forward strand.
TTGGTGATCTTGAGGTAGTGCTTGGAGATGACCAGGTGGTCAAGGGAGTTGGTAGTGGGACTGTATCATTTCATAGGGAGTCTTTACCTCCCATGTTGTTGAGAGAGGTCCTATATGTTCCTGGCTTGAAGAAGAACTTGGTTTCAGTTTCTGCTATTGAGGAGAGGGGCTATGAGGTGTTGCTCTGTGATGGACAAGTGCTCCTATTCCCCAAGGGGTCCAATATCACTTCGGCCAAAGTGATTGGGACTCGACATGAGAAGTTGCACAAGCTCATGTTCCAGCCAATGAGAGAATTATTTCATTCTACCAGTAGCAGTGATCTATGTGAGCTATGGCACAGGAGGATGGCCCATTTACACCATGGGGATTTGAGGGTACTGAGGGAGATTGTGACTGGAGTTCCATATTTCAGTACAGAGCATCAGGAGTTGTGCAAGGGGTGTGCTTTGGGAAAGAACACCAATACTACTTTTCCAAGTAGTGACAGTAGAGCAACAACAAGTATCCTTGATCTTATTCATTCTGATGTATGTGGCCCGATGTCTTCGGCATCGTTGTCTTATTCATTCTTATTCATAGGTTTGAAACAACGTAATTTTATATAAGGTGCATAATCATAGTTTCGACATCACACGAACTAAAGTTTTTGACAAGATATTTTCAAACTGGACGATCACTTCATGAAGATAATTTTGTACATCATAAATTATTTTGAAAACAGGGGAAAACATAAAGACGTCAGAAGGTAATGACATGGAGGTTTAATAACTTAAGGTAACAAAGGGATATGAGAACAACAATATGTTTAACACAAAATTAATGTGATTCTTAATAAAAGGAATAAACAATGAGTTCATACCTCCATTACTTGAAGTGTACTTTGTCAAATAAGGGCAACATCATGTATAGAAAAATGTCACCAGAATTCTATCATCAGTACCAGATCACAGGCAATGACTTGGGCATGGGGGAAATATTGAGTCTCCTTTTTTTTACCTCCAATTTCCTTATCTTGTCCCATATACTAACCAATTTTTCCTCATACATATGCACTAATTGCCTATTTTCCTCAACAAACATGTCTTTTAGTCATTCTTATGTACATATGAGGTAACTTATTATTAATCATGATTTTTTATATTTATTAATGATTGAGATTGAATAATTGATGTTAAATTCTCTTTAATTTCTTTGAATGATCCAAGAATGCCTTATGACACAGCTCCTATTCATCCAATACCTGTTTCGACGGTCATCTGGTACTCAACTCGTCCGGTACCTATTTATGCACTTGTCCGGTACCTATCTCCGTGCTCGTCCGGTATCAATGTTGAGTTCGTCCGATACCTATTTATGTGCTCATATGGTACCTGTTCCTATGTTAGTATGGTACCGATATATGCGACTGTGTGTGTCTGGTACCAATCTTTTGTTCTAGCTGTGTGTGTCCAGTACCAGTTCCACATTTGCAAGCTTGGGTGTTTGAATGAGTTGTTCTCGATGGGTCCAAGGAATTTGTTGGTTTGAACATTATTTATTCATTGAATACCACAATACATTTCATCACTCATGCACTTCGTTTCATGATGATGAAATCGTTCCCTTAAAAAATGATACATCAACCAATTGTAATACTTGTGCAGACATTTGATGTTATCTCTAGACTATGATTGTAACGATTGTTTCTCTTTAAAGAGAGAGCATTGCAGATAATAGACACACATAGATAGAATTAAGCATTTTTATGCTGTAAGATTGATTCTTGAAGACTGTTGATTGTACCTCTGTTTTCTTAAGTAATGATATAAATTGCAGTTCATGGATTCTATGTGTACGACAATGACCCACGAACCCAACCAAGGAAGCTTCTTTGTATTTATGTGTGAATATAGTTCTGGTTTTCTGTGTGTGGATGTAATAATTCTGTGTTTGATTATAGAATCTAACTTTATTCCTGTTATGTTTGAGTGATACACTTGATAGCATGCAATATAGATGTGTGGTAATTCTAAGTGAGTGAGAGTTTTCTGTGCAATGTGAGATTTCTGATTGCAACTATTTCCGAGTAATTATTTGTTATCTTTGTGTGTGTGTATGAAGACAATCATTCGTTAGACTAAATGCTTTAGTGTTTGTTCTATTTTTAAAATATAGGGACAAGTCGGATCTCCATCTTTCACCCTATATGAGCCTATAATGGAGTATTTCACCACATCTAGAGTTTCTTCTAGAATTGATTAGGCTACATCTTGCAAACAAAGGCACAATCAAGACCTCCATCTCTCACCCTACATGCACCTATAATGGAATGTTTTAATTCACCTGATATTTCTTCTAGGATTGATTGAGTTTTCTTTTAAGAATATGCAAAGTGTTAATTGTTGTTAGTTTAGTTGCTACATGAAACATAGTCAAAGTTCATATTTCTCTTTCATAAGCATGTAATGAACAAATTCATCACATGAGCAAGAGATTTAGATCATATGATTGTTTACGAGTTTTGCTTTCATATTTTTGAACTGTGTGGAGAGTGTTACTTGAAAAGTGTGAAAACAAAGTATTGGTTATAGAGTGTTTTCTTATGTAGGCTATACTCATTAGACATAGGAACTTATCTGTTATCGACACATATAGTGCATCAACTCTATTGATTATGAAATCGGATTGACATATTAAATTATTGCAATATTTTGAACATATAATTGCATCAACAATGAAGATGAAGTGCTCATATCTACCCTTCCACTTGATGAAGACATCTAGGCCTATGCTCCTCCTACACATCAAGAACATAACTTGATGAGTTGTAACCCTTTTGAAGATATTAATGATACTTTATTCCATGACTTTGGAAGGGAAGAAGTATTAGAGGAGCCCTTGGATCAAACAAATATTTTTGAAAGGAGGCAAACATAGCACTTTGTATTAAGAATCAAGCCCCTTGCGATGAAGAGGTGATGGAGGGGCATGTACATAAAGAGAAAGAAGAATTCTGGCAAGGAGAAACATGTTGAGACATTGTTATCTTTTCTCTTGCTTGATGAAGGTGAGGTAGTTCAAACTTGTCTTCCTCCTGCACACGAAGAAGAAAAGATTAGCCTTGATGATGCATATGATCTTATGTATAACCTCTCTGACATGGTCAATCTACACATTGATGATTTTATACAGGTTGAGAGCCGTAGATGGGATTTTGGTCGTTTCATTTTTGATAGAGACCCCATTTACGACATTGAGGGTAGCTCTCAAGCAAAGGGGTTTGAATTTTCATCGTCAGAGGACTGGTCTTCAAGCATGTATGATTCAGATGTTTGGTAGCCTAGTGATGATATGGTTACAGATTTGTTCTTCCCCTTCGAGGACGACTTTTCGCAACATACTCAGGGTGATCTTCAGTCATCCCTTGATATGTACCCTTTTGAGGATGCAGATTTGTTCGGTGAGGATTTTCAACCATTGTGCTCAGATTTTGATAGACACCAGGTTATGGCCAGCCCGTGGCACTCTGAGGTGCACACTACCAAACACAAATACTTTCATATTGAGGATTTTCGTAGGGATTCGTAGATAAAGAAGCAACGTTTCCTAAATTCAAGGGAGGATTTTTTATCTAGAAATGAGGTTGTTCTTACCCCATTTCCCCTAGTTTGGGAAATCAACAAGTTTTCTTTGGATCTCTTATCCTTTCTCAGCCTTCAGGGAGCAATAATTTTCTAAGTGAAGATGAAGATGGGTCATTGTCTACATATGGTATCACTCTTCATAGATGGACTGATCAAGTTTGTGGCTACACTTTCAGGAAGGATGAACATGTTGATGGTTTCTCTTTCCAACAAGATTTCCTCCCTCCCACCCATCTCCATGAGTTTCATTTCTTGACCGATTATGTGTATTTATACTCATGATTTTTATGTCCTTGAATTATTTTTGTTGTATTACATGATTAAGCACAGGGGGAGATACTTTGATGAGATAATCAACTGGTTTCACAGGTTGTATGACTTCACCTGGCATTTCAAGACCTAATATTCAGGGCCCAGGCCCAAAGTAAGTAGGTAGGTCATCTTGATTTCCTTGAATTTACATATTGATTGCTCATAGTTTAGATGCACTTCATATTTCATTTTTCTCTACTTGCATCTTGATTTCATGTTTAGTTTAGAAGTTCTTGAAAAAATGTTAAAATTTTCTTTACTAGATTAGTTTCATTTTTGGTTTTGATGTAACTACCCTCGATTTTACAGTGTTTTATTTCAGGGTAGGCACATGGCTACCAAGAGATGTTGCAGTTCTCATGCACTCTACGTGGAGTACAGACAGACAACTTGACCGTCAATGTCCACTTGCACAGGCAGAGACCCACCTCATCACCGCAACTCCAAGTTGATCATGATGGTGTCCACCACATCAGTTGGCCTCCAAAAGACATTGGGTATTACTCCATGAGGTACACTTTAGGTATTATGGTGAGTGTCATTTCAATATTTAAGGAATTTGAGTTTGTCACAACTATTACTTGTTTTGATTATGTGACATTTTATTGGACATTATGCTCTTTTCCTTGTTTCACCTTGGTGGTTGACATTTTTCCTTAGCAAGTGGGTCACCCTTAGGGATAGGTATGCTACTTGGAGGTCCTTTTGATGAGTCATCATGCCATTCCTGACCATACTTGTCACTTTCCACCCTTCATCCCATTATCTCTTCACCTTTTGGGTTTTTCAGGTGTACTGACCCAAGAAGGGGTTTTCCCTCACTTCATGGGAAGAAGGGGTTGAAGGCCCAAAGACTTGTAGTTGGAAAAAGATAAAATCCTAATTATGAACCTTCCATATACTCTCCAAAATAGGTATTGAGAGCAATGAAAATCTTCTCCTAAAAAATCAGAGACCTGCAAAAGCAAACACATAACACAAATGTCCCAAATTTACACAAACTATGTTACAAGTTAGACTATGCCCCCATGGCACTGTGTGTACTTCTCCCTTCAAGAGACACTTTGGTACTTCCCCCTAATCTAACCCATTCACCCGAGGGAGTGCCCAATGTTTGGACCTTAACTAATTAACGAAAATGAATGGATTTGAAAAGAGGATGCATTGAAAATGAATGTGCAATACACCCTCTACAAAGGCACCCATAAGTGAGACACTACAACCCCTTATATTTCATGAAATCCATGCCCAAATGTTTTCCCCTCATCCATGAAACCTCAACCACATGAATTAGAAGGAGGTACCCTAAGGAAACACCCCTAAACTTGAGGAACGATTCACCCAATAGGTCATTTTGTCAACCCTCCCATACTTAAACTTGGAAAATTGCATAGGGTCTTTGAGCATTAATTTATTTTGATGAGGTGGCTTGGATGTACTTTTTTAGATGAATCTTTTATTGATTTTATTTACTCGTCATTATGCTTTGAATTAATATCCTTGAAGGGTGTATCCATTTTTCTTTGCAGGACCCAGTTGGTGGATAGTTTTGGAGGAACAAACCTAGCTTGGGCTTCCATGGGGCTTGAAGCCCACACGTTGGATTCCAAGGGCCCACATGCCAGATCATAGAGATATGCCTTTGGAGGCTTAGAATACATAACAAAGGACCTAACCTAGCCCCTACCACCTTAAATTTTTTCCCAAGAAGGCAAAAAAGTCACCCATGAAGGCTTGATGTCATAGTGGGACTAGGGTTTGGTGGTGGTTGAGGACACTTGGCATGATTTGGAGGAAAGAGACCATGGCTAATGGAGGATATGGATTGGATTGAAGACACTTGGACTTTGGAGGCTTATCTCACCCATATCTGACTCAACAACTTAACTTAAAGTGCCAAAAGTTACCCAAAAGAAGGGTGCCATCATGCTTTAGGGTTTCTTTCATGTGAAAAATGTATGAATTAAATAATATTATTTTGTAAAGGGGAAATATTAGGGATATTGACCCCTTATATTGTGTTTTACCCTAAATTATGTGGAAAAACTATGTTTAGAACATTTTGTAAAAATAGATATCATTTGTATATCATTTTCATCATAGATCTCCCATTGTGAGAAGCCTTCCTAGTTGAAATTTGCTCCCTCTTTGGGAAATATTTATCTCTTGTGATTTTGTTACGGTTTCTTCATTCTATTGGTGGAATAAGTAGTGCACTACCTATCTTGGAGATTTTCTTTTTCATTTATGGTGGATTTATCTTGGTAAGAGGAGGTTTATCTTGTCATTTCTTGGACTAGGTAAGGATTTATCTTCTTGATGCTTCATTTGCTTGGTTACAAGTTTGATTTGCTAAATTTATTGGGGAGTATAAGGATTTAGAACCCCACTATTATCTATAATTTTTTTCTAGAAGTTATTTATTGCACAAGGTTTTACTAGGAGAAGTAAAAGGGTTTACACCCTTCTAGTACTTCCTAGTTAATATTGCTTTCCTTGGGGAGTAAGAGGGTTTATACCCCCAAGGAGATAGCATTGTTAGCTCTTTATTTGTTTGACTCCAAAACCCAATAACTAAAGGCACTAAATCTAATTACATTGGATAAATAAAATCTTACACCCCCAAGGAGATAACATTGTTAGCTCTTTATTTGTTTGACTCCATAACCCAATAACTAAAGGCACTAAATCTAATTACATTGGATAAATAAAATCTTGCATTGGTTCACGTGAAAACTCAATATTTTGAGATTTTTTAAATTGGAATCAATTCTATGCTTTGTATGCTTGCTTGAGCCATTAGGGTGTCACCTTTGGATAAGTGCTTCTTGATGTTGTCATAAAATTTCTTCTATAGCCATTAGGGTTGCATAAACCCTAAAAAAAATTCCTCAGTAACTCACAAACCAACCGTCGAAAGTTACCAAAAGTTCCCCCCCTATAATCTACTAACCTGTACGGGTGAAAGAATAATTCATACTTGTGATAATTATATGATGAAATCATTATTAATGTAAGTAAAATTATTCTAGGAGTTTATGTATGATAAAAAATGAGGACAATGAGTGAAGTTAGGGATGGAGATATTCATGGAGATATTCTTAGAGATATTGTGTAGATAGTTGTGGAGATTGTTATACTATATTGGACATCTTGTTATGAGAACCTTAATGCTATATTATGAGGCCTCAAGAATGTATTGAATGTAAGAAAGATGTTGTAACATCCTGCTCTGGCGCACTGAGAAAACTTATTCTTTGAGGACACTTGCTCGCAAGTGATCTGGACTATTATGATATTAAAATTCTTGTCCTTGATTATGATGCGTTATGATAGATGACATGATGTTTTACTGTTTTGACATAGACAGGTGCTATTGACTCAGTTTTATTGAGTGTACAGGGTTTTCAACCTTGAGGATGCAGAGGCATCAATGGGACCCCTTGGACTCCGGATTGAGTAAGGGAGTGTGCTATTTGGGTTGATTTATTTACTGTGATATTTCCTTGATTTGATGATATGATGTGGACATGTTTTGACACGATTGTTGATGATGCAGGCTGACGATAGCTTGCCGACTAGACTCACATATGGAGTAAAGGGGCCACACACGATTTCCAGAGAGGTTGAGGGAGAGGTGTGGACAGCAGCCCTGCCACAGCCTACTAGCACTCCCGCCGTGGCTCGAACTGTAGGTTAATGATTACCTAGTTTGAGAGGATCCACGATGTCGTGAGGGCAGACTGCAACAGTCGCTCACGATGATTTTAAGGGGCGCGCAATAAGGCGAGGGCCTTATTCCTTAGAGCCCTTAGTCTCCCACAAGTTCACCTGGCAGATTGTTGACTCCATGGGTTATAGATGTCTACCAATCAGTCAAGTTGGCGAGTGGCACCCTTGGAGCACGTGGTGCATCCTGAAGGGCACGTCACGCAAAAGAAACACAAGTTGGTGAGTGGCACCCTTGGAGCACGTGGTGCATCCTGAAGGGCACGTCGTACGAAAGAAACACTAGTTGGCGAGTGGCACCCTTGGAGCACGTGGTGCATCCTGAAGGGCACGTCGCGCAAAAGAAACATAAGTTGGTGAGTGGCACCCTTGGAGCACGTGGTGCGTCCTGAAGGGCACGTCGCGTTGATGTTGATGAAGGAACAAA
>ML812284.1:32296-49681 GCA_009831015.1 Picea engelmannii
ATTAAATGTCGCCTAGTTCAGAATCTAAGTCCTAAGTCTAAAACTTCTCAGGGTAAAATTTTGTCTAACCTTAAGAACAGACCCTATAAAAATAAAAATAAAAGTTTAAACAAAAAAAAAAAAAAACCCTTAGGTAATAGTTTTAGTCTTCATAAATTTTGGGGTAAAATGAAGAGAGTAATAATTTAATTAAAAATCCGTGGTTTTAAAATTGAAAAGAAGAAATAAATTATTTAACTTGTGGAAGTATAAAAAGATTTTAAATTAATAATAAAGGGAAAAAGAGTAAATAGTGCAACTGCCATTTTGGCTCTAATAAAAAGGGGAAAGAAGGGAATAATAAGGATTAGGAAACTAAGTAATGGAGGAAACATAATAAAGGAAAGTTGGAAACTAATGGTAAAAATCAAGGTCAACATAGTAAGGAATCTGCAATTAAGAACCTTCTAATTTGAGCTAATTTAGCAACATCATTTTTAGGGAATGTATTTAAAACATGTAAGGGGATCTAGGAACACCTATGAGTAAATTTAGGAGCAATTCTAGGTGGGTGAGGGAATTGAGGCAATTAATAAATTTAAAGAAAATAATTAATGGAGAGAAGAGGGGGATGGACGACACTTGTGCGATGGAGAATAATTAGAATTATTTTTATTAAAACTTAAATTAATTGTGATTTAGGGAAAGTTGGAGGTTCTAAAAACTCTATAAAAGAAAGGGAAGATGAGGAAGAAGGGGGGATCGGTTGTTAGCGTAACGTTACGCTGCTGGAATTGTGACTTGACTGATTACTTGTGGAGAGTTGAGATTTTCCATCTTGGATAGGAGTGGTAGCTCGGCCTTGCGAGGCGAGATGGGAAGCTAGACGGACCATCGGGATTGTGTGTGGCCCCTTTGCGGCTCGGGGGGCTAAGGGGAAAGCAGAGTACCCCTAGCGATTGGATGGGAGGTACCGGTGTAGTCTCTACGGTCAGCGAGCGGGAGCGGCCCGGAGCAGGAGTGGCACGGAGCACGGGAGTCAGTCGCGGCAAGCGATAAGGCAACGATATGATTCTTAATTGGTAGAGTAAAATGCATATTTATTTACTTCGGCAATTAAAATTAGTTTGTTGTATAAGCTGTCTGTGTTGTTGTAATCCGCGAATCGATGGAAAATAATCTTTACCCCGTCCATTGTATCCACGTCCTTAAATGTCTACCTCGATGTTGTCCTGGGCCGAATAGTTGTCTTGCCCCTTGGTGTGTTGATAACCTTGAACTTGATGGTTGGCGAAGATCCTTGTTGTGCTTGATCACCGGATAAGTCTTTCCTTGCAAACTATCTTTTCCCAGTAATGATGGATGAATTTTTTCTTAAATCGTTGCTCCTTTCGTGTTTGCCTAAAATTTTGGGGTCAACGTTCAGGCTGAAGTTTTTCTGATCATTGGTTGAACCCTTGTGTTTCTGCGATACTCATCGCGACTGTACAACCCTGATATGGCAATTTTGCACCTAAATTATTGATGTACAGTTTTACCGTCATTGAAAATCTCTGCTACAGTTAGGGTGCCTTGATAGATAAACATTGAGGCAAGTAATGGCGTAGTTTTTCTGCAGTAGTCACGGGCGAATTCGTCTGGGTAATAGAATTTGTATGTCGTATTTAAATTAATGGTGGGTATTTTCTGAATCCATTAGCATCCCTGGTGAATTTAATCCATGGCTGTGTGCTTAGGGGAGTGGTGTAAACGCAACCAAGTTATCCCGGTGAGATAATGCGGAGAATTTCTGGGAATGTGTTTTTCCATTGGCTGTGTTTCTTTTTATTTAGGAAAACCTTAGAAGGAGAACCCTGGATAACAATGGCAGTCCTGGCAGTTGCGTGGGTGCTTTAACCTGCGAATTTAAGTTCTGACCCGCGAATTTAAGTTCCTGGTTTTTCGTTTTACAACTGTTGGGGGTGAAAGTGTTCCTGATATTTGATGCACTTGTGTATCTCCTTAATGCCTCCCTCCCACGAACCGCGAACTTCCCATGCAGCCACGCGATTTTAATCTGGTGTTGATTTTTAATAACACTATTCCTTAATCGCGCACACAGGCGCGGTTCCTCGACTCTTTGTTTACACCCTCCTTCGGCGGGTTGTGGAATGGCCTTCCTGAACCCTACCTATACTAGACGCGTGATTGCTGGCGGAGTACTCTCCCTTTGCAGATCGTGGCGGGGTTTATGGCCGCGCCATCCTTACCCTTAGACTGTTTCCACCTGCCACGGACAGCTGGATTTCTCCCTGCTAAAACCCCCACCTCCCTATCCGCAGGCTCACACAACGAGGTACAACCTTCGTTGCTTTTAATTTTTGGCGCTGTCACGTTCAGGTCGCCAGTCAAACTCCTGTTTTCGACCTTGGATGCGTGATTCCGTCTGGTGCTGGTATTGGCCATGAATTGTGGCATGTGCTCCAAGCGCTACTGTCCTCCTTGACTAACGCTTACGCTTTACTGGCCTCCTGGTCACGTTTATAGCTTCACTGTCACTCCGAATTCCCAACCAGATTAGTAACCGAGAAGGAATGTCTTAATGGTTAGCTTGATTCCGTAAGGGTAGTGATCGTACCTTTTGTTTGAATTCTGCCATGATTGTAAAATGCCACTGTAAGGCAAAGGGTAAAATCCTTGTTAATTTCACTTGCATTGCTACTTAGTGCAAAAGTAACGATATGGTCATTCAACTCTGCTTTATAGTTCGTTTGTTATTAATAACATTTACGATGTAAAGTCCTTGACTAGTTGATTGGTGTATTATTATAACATAAAGGTGAAGATATGGGTAGGTCTCGGGAATGTAATTGCAGTGTCATTATTACTAATAACAAATGAAACGTAAAATCCTTGTTGTCTAATTGAAGGTTAAATGTAATATAAAGGTGATGGTATGATGGGCCTCGACTTGTTTCCTATTGTGTCATGGAATCTACCTAATGATCCTCTTACGCCTTGAAATTTAACGTTCTTGCACCTTAAGGTATTTTAGTTTTTATTTATTTTAGTAGTGTTATTTTAGTTCTTATTTAGAATGTTATTTTCGTTCTTTTATTGGTAATGTCTCCTTCCTTCATTTCCCTTAATAATAATGTCCTTTATTTTACCATTATCATTTGGTTAGGAATGGTAGGAAATGGTTAAGTTTTTGATTATTATATTAAGGCAATGTAGTACCTTCACTAATAATAATAAATTATCATGCTTATTACTGTGGAATGAGGAATTGCCTTATGTATTCAATTAAGGAAGGAATTGCTTTGTGTATTCAATTAAAGAAGGAATTGCTTTATGTATTCAATTAAGGAAGGAAACTCCTTTTGTATTAGGTCGTGGTTGCAAATTATAGGGGTAATGAAATTTTAATATATAGTCTTGAATTATGTCAAGCAATGTTCTTGTAATAAATAAAAAGGTACTGTCAGGGTTAGATAACCTATAAATGTAATGTTGATTTATTTTATGGTAAAGGTATTGTAACTTCATTGCATTGGTAGAATACAAGGAGTAATGTGATTGGTGATTGATGTTTTAGTTGTAAGGTTTTTATAATATAAGATGTGAGGTTGTTAAGATAATGCTAATGTAATTTTATGGTATATGTAACATATAGGATGTATTGAGATTGCTAATTAATTTTAGGGTTAGTACTATAATTGGAATTGTTCAAATTCACAGTTGTATGATATCAGACTCTTCGATTTGATAAAGCTAGTCGCTCTGTATATAAGTCTGTGTGTGTGAATTATTTTTGTGTAAGGAATCCAGTGTCGTATCAAGAGTCTCGGGCCCTTTAAAGGCAAGGTTTCCACTCTTGCGACACACCTCTAAGGTCGTATCAGTAGTCTCGGGCTCTTTAAAGACAGAGTTCCCACCACTACGACCTCCTGATAGAGATTACTAGTTTCTGCCTGAGCAGTCAGCTAGGAGCCTATGTGACATTCGTTCTCTCCGGAGCAGAGAACTAAGATTAAACGCCCTGCTTTCTTGTGCAGAAATAGTAAAATCTACTACTATGGATTCTTCCATCCGCGTTCGTACTGTACTTAACACAGTATGTCGTTTAATGCTTGCAGTTACTTGTTGTGTGTCTTATGTCTTCTTGTTGTGATCATCATGGTGGCGTCTTGTTAGTCGTCGGGTGGTGACGTAGAGTCAAGTGTGTCTGTTCCTTTTTACATGCGCGCACACACCTTAAACAAAAATTTTTTTGCACCTGTTAAAGAGTTGTTGTCGTAACGAGGAGGATGTCACAGATGTATCATTATTTTGTACATTAATGAAAATTTGAGGTTTGTGTATATATTTGTGTTAATATGATGATTTCTGTGTGTTATTATTTATTGCTCTGCTACTCTTAATTCCGACATTTGGTATCGGAGTGAAGGGCAATGATGTTGACTATGGATGATCGTGGAGGACGCAAATTATTTTTCAATCACCCACAGATAGCTGCAAAGGAGTGTTGTTGGTATGGGGCGTGAGGCTGGAGAGGATAGCCACGACATGAGATCGACTATGAAGAGAGATGTCATTAATCACGATAGTTTGAGCTACCAGTCGCTCATTGATCATAGGGTTGAGCCACCATTGATTGCAGAGGACACTGATCTATAGATCTGGGAATATCTCTGAGGAGGGTTTTGCAATTTTGTGAAGGAGTAAAGATATGAGAGATCCATGATACAAAGGTGCAACTCGTGGCTTATGTTGTAGAGATTAAATATGTCGATCCATGGTAGAAGGCCAAAGAGCCAAGTTGGAGGAGGAAAATGAGATTGCAGAGAAAGATGATCATGGGAACTGGTGGAGGCTACGATCTACCAGGAATTAGAGTCATCTTTGTTGTTAGAAGAAGCCATGAAGCCAAGAATCTTGTTCGCTGAACAAAGTGCGTATGTGTATATTACTATGTGTGAAGGGGAATGGTTTAGCATGAAGGGGTAAGCCTCCACTTCATCCTCTAAATATTTATAAAGTGCGCCCATCCAGATCAAGAAGCACCCAACTTCTTGGCATGTGAATAACGATAAATTTATTTAGCAGTATGTATTTCACACAACGATTAGACCCGATTATAGATCGAGTGGATTGGGATGTAAATCCCAAATGTCCTCGTGCTTCTAGTTTTATTGATGTATGAAGCTACTAATTGGGGTGATAGGTTATTGGTTTGGCATGTGACTGTCAAAATCAAACTGTGCTATGTAGGCAAGCATGTGGAAACCGTGAGCAGACTTGGTTGCTTAGGAAAGCGTGGAGTTGCAACGTCATCTGGCATATTGCAGCGTGGATTTGAGCGGCCTGCAAAACATTGAATATAGTAGATTGGAGTGACCTGTTGTGGACGAGCGATCTGTTGTGGATTTGACTGGTGCTAATTATATTTTCTGGACATACGACTCTGCACTTTTAGGAAACTGAGGTTTTTCAACCGAGAAAAAGATTGCAAGAGTGCGATTGCTTTAGCTTGTGATGATTTGGAAAACGACTGTTGCAAATCGAGGTTTGCGAAATGACGGTGAAGCCGGAGGACACACATGCATTTCAGATTTCAGTTATGCGCAAATGGATGTGACGATCTGAGAATATCGTGAAAAACAATGTTTCCTTTCCATGGTAGCTTTTCATAAGCCAACAACGTATGATTATGTGTGTAAATGTTTTCTTATTGTTGCTCTTGAATCCAACATTTGTTTGAGAAATAAAGTATGATTATTTGTGTTATGGATTTTTTGTGAGATTGAGTTGCGTGGAGAGGAGATTGGCCATGGGATTGAGGTGTCGTGTCAGAGCCCGAGAAAGAAAATTCGTGGAAACTACGAGAAGATTATCAGTATGCAATGAGAATAAAAATATGTTGTTTTAGGCTCAATCTAGTTGAAGTATCCAGATTTGGTGTGTCAAAATTGATGTTGAAGAGAATATCGCTCTAATCTGATGTCCAAGGAATGATTTCTCATTATTTCTCACTATCTGCAGTTTTAAAACAACCAGTTAAAGAAGCAGAGGGTGCAAAGCATTGTATTTTTGGATCCATTGAGGCGTTGGTAAAATTTGTCTTTATGATATTCCATACGAGCAGATCATAAGAATAACTTAGGATCAACACACGGAATAGTTGATAGTGCATGCATAATTGTCAGTGGTGATGATATGACAACCTATTACGACGAAAGAAGTGCAACAATATTACCAAAGTTGGTAGAAAGGGTTCATGTTTAGTCATTGTTCTAATATTGCTTTTGAGTTGTAAGTGAAGAGCATTATGTAAAGTCAGGTTTGAAAATGGTTAAAGTTTTAAACTCTTGTGTAGGTTGAGTTTTTTTTTTTCCCAAGTGGAGAGTAAGCATTGATGTAAAGAGGTGAAGTTTGAATAAGTCAAATATTGAGCATCAAATACAAGTGTGATTAGAAGATTTTGGGTGTAATGAGTCAAAAGTTTAAGTGATGTTGACAGTCTAGAGTCAAAGTATAGTGAAGGTTGATGTTAAAGTTAAGGAGTCAAAGTCAAAGCACATCATTGAAGTTAAAAGGTGAAACTATCATTGAAGTCTTGTAAAAGTTTCTATTTGAGAACAAAGTTTTGAGTGTTTCTATAGTGGAAACTTTTGGGTGCATGTTCGGTGGTACCTGACACCCACATATTATTGTTGTTGTTTGAAAGTAGGGTGCATGATCGGTTGCACCCGACATCCGATTTGTTGTGTTTTTGTACAAGGGAACGTGTTTACAAGCGAGTGTGATTACAAGTGAGCGTGATTCCACAATTCATAATGGGCAAAAGAGGAAAAAGACTTCAAACAACTAATCAAGAAATTGAATTATTACAACAAGACCTTGAAGATGCTTTGCAAGAAATAGATAGATTACAAAAACAAAATCAATCAATAATTGGAAAAGTTGCAGAATTCAGGACACGAAACAATGAACACTATCATGAATTTGTTTGCTCTACTACACAATGCATTGACACATTAGAAGAAAAATTGACATCATTAGAAAAAAAATTGACATCATTAGATAAATTTATGGATGATGTTTTCAAAATTGAAGATCAAAAGGACAAATTGATTTAATCACTACAACAAGAATTGTTGGAAAAGGAGAATGTATTGTCAACACTCGCAAATGAATTCAAACAACTGCAACAAGAAAAATCAAAGTGTGATGCAATGTGTGATACTAGTGACTTGAATCAGAAGATTGATAGTTCGGGTGATTTTTGTTTTCTTGTTGATGATAATAATGTTGATGTACATATCTCTCTCTCTTGTTCGGAGGCTCCAAGTGATGTTCCAAATGATGCTGCTCAAAATGATGATGATTATGATGATAGTGATGATGTTGAAATATGTTTCTTTGAAAAACATACTAAGGGAATAGGTTCAAAACTTTTGAATAAAATGGGTTATGATGGTAAAGGTTTAGGAAAGAATTGTCAAGGTATCCAGAAGCCCATACAAGTATATGTAAGACCAAGAAATGAAGGCCTTGGTTATGAAGGAAACACAATCAATGATGACATCAAATTTGTGAAGGTTGAAGCATTGACAACTAATGAATCATTTGCAAGTAGCAGCAGAAGCAATGAACCTGGTGCAACAACCACAACATCCAACCAAGTAAAAAAGCATGAGAAAAAGAAAGAATGTTGCAGTCAGTGTGGAAGAACAGGACATGCCCAAGAAAAATGTTGGAATTTATATCCATGCAATATTTGTGGTCTTAAAAATCACGATCATCAAAAGTGTTGGAACAAAGAAACTTCGAAGATTCATATACAAGTACAATGTGGATGGATAGATGTCCCTGAATGGAAAAATGTTATGTTCATGTTGAAAGGATTTTACAGGTTGAAGTATTCAAATGTACGACAATATGTCCCATATAAAGTTCATGAGTTAGTTGGTCCCCCAACGGTTAGTTGTCATTAAAGTCAGTTGTACATGTTTAAGAAAGAGTTGTCAGTTTATTGAGTCATTGATTTGAGTCATTTTATTGGTTCGTGGTAACCCAAAAACCACTTTGTAATGTTAGATATCAATTTTTGGTCAGCTGAAACCACTTGATGTAATGAAAGGTTCATGACAATGTGAAACCAATTTGAGTTTGTAATGGTTACGAGTAAGCCGAGAAAACCCAGGATATGACACAAGGTGATGCAGAATACAAAAGACACAAATGAAGACATCTCAAATATATGGTTTGAATCATAAGTATTCATTAAGGAGGAATATGAAGGAATAATTCATACTTGTGATAATTATATGATGAAATTATTATTAATGTAAGTAGACTTATTCTAGAAGTCTACGTATGATCAAAGATGAGGACAATGAGTGAAGTTAGGGATGGAGATATTCATGGAGATATTGTGGAGATTGTTATGCTATATTGGACATCTTGTTATGAGAATCTAAATACTATATTATGAGGCCTCACGAATGTATTGAATGTAAGAGAGATGTATCATTGTTTTGTACATTAATGAATATGTGAGGTTTGTGCATATATTTGTGTTAATATGATGATTTTTGTGTGTTATTATTTGTTGCTTTGCTGCTCTTAATTCCTACAACGGGTTCAGCTTCGCCCGAAAATAGCAAGGGGTACTCCCTGGTATACGGTCCCAAATAGACTATAGACCATTTAAATTAGAATTTCCATCCAAAATTTGGCCCGATTGCCATTTGTTGTTTTCTTTTGGTTTTCTTACTGGTTAGGTCCGGTGTACCGATGAGGTGGATGGATGGTGAAAATGAAATGCAAATATGTAGATGAAGAATATGTATGCAAATATGACTAATCTATTACTAATCTAGGCTAACCTATCCTAGCTAGGAGCAGACTAGAGTCACCGGTGAGTTATCAATGAGACCAAAATCCTACACAAATTTTATACAATTAGCGGTAACAAAAGGGAAAGATTGGAGATAAGTGCATAAAAGTGTATATAATAAGATTAATCTAGATCACAACAAAGTATACAAAAACAACCCACAAATCTCAAGGAATTGAAATATTCAAAGAAACGTCAATAACTGCAGAATGACAAAGATTGTATGAGAACCAATCTACAACAAATAAGCATTCTTACAGTCCATAAAAACAATAATTATCTTCACTTGAAGTAGTTCAAAGATCCGATCCATTTCTACACATAATTCCTTCTATAATCTGTTGGCCCTGAGGGATTCTCAATATTCACTAACAGTGTATAAGTTCTGGAAATAGTTCTTGGGTATATACTATTATCAATCCGTAATTTTCCTGGTTGTGGGAGAAAAACCACAGAGGTAACCTACAAACCACTTATAGGATGGAAGCTATCCCTTCCAATCCAGAGAGGGCTCTCTCTTTATAGCTCAGTCAAGAATGACAGAATATCTAATCAATACAATGGCTAGATCATCAATGAGGATAGGGTCAAAAAATGGGGTTTGGTTGGGAAAGAGGAAAAGGACCATTGGGCATGGAGTCAATTTCATATATATCAATCACATAACCTCCAATACTGGTTAATATACTGCAAAATTCATCATCTTCACAGTTTATTCATAGGATGCACATAAGGCCACTACAACAACTACAACCTCAACACCTTCTATCCAGCAAAAGCAGATTGAAAAAGAGAAAGAATATATTGTTTCTTCACCTACAATGGTACCTACACAATGACCTGTTAATCCTAGAGACAACAGGTTGGTGGAACATATTCAACCCCACCAGCAATAGGTTCGTGACAACCTTCCACAGACCAAGCAATGCAACTTCTCTAACAAGGCACGCAGCTCACCAAGATTAAGATTCAAAAAATGATTTCCCCTCTTCCTCGGAAACTCAACGCAATTGATACCACTTCTTCCTAAGGGGGGAGGATTGATTCAGGTGGATATTGGTGGCCACCCACCCGTTCCAAATTCCAATTGGCTCATCTTAACAATTTTCAGTTCAACAAGTTTCTCTATAATGGGGACATTTCTTTGTAATTGTGGGCTTTGAACTTACGCGGCTATCATGAAACCATACACAACATCTAGGTGGATATTGGTGTCCTCCCACCTATTCCAACTGGTTTATTTTGGAAGTTTTCATGTCAGTACATCTTACTCTACTTCCAGGGTCGTTTTGGGGCTCTAAACAGTGTTTTCTTGGCTTTCCATAGCCAAAATGTAGACAGACTTAGAGTTTGACAACATAATGCGTAATTCTCAAAAATACCTTTCCAACGGGCTATCACGCACCTAAAACATAGATCGTATGAAAAATTTACGACCCCGGGAAGTTAATGTACTAACTTACCCCAACGGGGCCCACATGACTTTTGACGCTTCATCTCCTAGGGTTAGGTTTTTGGATGTCTGCGTTTTGGAATTCATGTTTATCATAAAAAGGCCTTCAGATCCTCATTGTAATGATCTTATTGCGAATGAGCATAGCTGTCACATCTCTTCTCAGAGATAAATATGCCACCATTCTAGTGAGTCTTGCACTCTATATTTTTACATTCTCTGTACATTTCTTTCATTAATAGAAATCATGTATGGTTTTATTTCTCAGTTTATGGAAAATTTTATGTGTACTTCATTGTAATATATTTGCATTCATTTCATTCTAAAAATAACCCGGATCAGTGGTATCAGAGCAAGCTTCTTTTGATCATTTTTCAATGCATGTCCCTAACGAGGTCCGAGTGTAGCAAGTTGGGTCTTGAGCTTGTCTCTCTTGAGGAAAATCTCTCTCACATGCCCAAGAAACCTTCTATGGTGGCAGAAAATAAAAATGGCAGAGAAAAATATTGTATTAACCTGTTGCTTGAGCAAGATCTCGCGCGATAGAGGGACGAAATGATGGAGAATTTTTCCCACATCCTTCAACGCCTGCTAATAGCAACATGTGCATCTTCATCAAGCGACCACTTTGGAGGAAACTCTCCCTTCAAGGTATAAGTTAATTTTTATATTCTTGTATTTGAAGTTTAGATAGTTGCGGATGCCTTAGAAAAATGGTTGAATCTGCTAGAAGGTTTTTTCTCTGTTCACAATTTTTCTGATAGGGAAAATATCACCTTCGCACTCCTCAAGGATCTCCCCCATGTCAAACATTGGTGGGAAAATTTCTGGGAGCCAATTTCCACAGAGGAATATGGAATATATGGGGCCGATCCAACTTGGTATTTTTTTATGGATGCAGTCAAGGAAAAATACTACCATGTTGATAACTATGAAGACCAGTACATGAGATGGAACACACTATGGAAAGAGAAGAGCCAAACAATGTCAGAGTTCACAAATACTTTCCATAACCTACGCACCAAGATGGGTATCAAAGACTCCGAGTGACATTTGGTTCTGAAATACTGTGGGGTCTGCATAGGTACATCTAGATTGAAATGGGTTTCCTAAAAATATCATCATTGGGAGCTGCCTATCGATATGCTATCAAAATCAAGAATAAATTTAGGCACCAGAATAAATGGGAGTTCGGGTTTGAAAATCCACAACAAACAAATCATGGTAAAGATGGCCCTAACAAACAACCTTTTGACAACTAGTCCAAGACACAGGAAAACAAGAGTAAAGGAAAGATGAATAAATACACTGGGAAGTGGTGCGACTTCCACAAAATCCCCTAGCTCAACACCGATGAATGTCGCTTGAAAATATCATTAGTGGTCGAGGTCAAAGACAAGGAGCCGAAACTTGATTCAGAATATCATCCAGAAAATATTCAAAACATACAGATCATCGACAGAGTCCCTACTACTATTGTCATGACTGCACCAATTCAACTAGAAGAACCAGTAGATCCTGATGAGAGGGGGCACCTCTTCCATTCACAGATGTGGGTGAAGGGGACCCCGTTGCATTTCATTGTTGATAGAGGTAGCCATAAGAACCTCATCTCAACTGAGGTCGTCAAACAGTTGGAGTTGTAGACAACACCACACCCACATCTGTACAACATCATGTGGCTTCACCAGGGACGAGATCTATGTCAGCCAATAGTAACTCCTGTCCTATGGCATCCATCCCTTCAAAGATGAGGTAGTGTGTGATGTTTCCACTCTTGATGTTTGTGATGTTGTTTTGGGCCAACCATATATGTGGAAACACCATGTTGTTTATGAGTCTAGACCTCATAGTGTCATTATTACTCTAGGGGGTTATCTCTACAGGATACCATAGGTAGTTCCGACAACTGTTCCACCAAAATAGTGCCGCAAGGTAATCTCTCATACTTCAAAATTCATCATCTTCACAGTCTGTTTAAAGAATGCATAGAAGGCCACTACAACCATTGCAACCTCAACACCTTCTATCCAACAAAAGCAGATTGTAGAAGAGAAAGAATATATTGTTTCTTCACCTACAATGGTGCCTACAAAATTCCTTGTCAATCCTAGAGACAACAGGTTGGTGGAACAGATTCAATCCCTCCAGCAACAAGTTCGTGACAACCTTCCATAGACCAAGTAGTGCAACTTCTCCAACAAGGCATGCAACTCACCAATATTCAGATTCATAAAAAGCTTCCCCCTCTTCCCCATGCACTCAACGTAATGGAGACAATTTCTTCCTAAGAGGGGAGGATTGATCCAGGTGGATATTGGTGGCCACCCACTTGTTCCAAATTCCATCTAGCTCATCTTAACAGTTTCTAGTTCAACACATTTCTCTGTAATAGGGACATTTCTCTGTAATTGTGGGTTCTGCACTTACGGGATTGTCTTGAAGCCCTACACAACATCCAAGTTGATATTGGTGGCCTCCCACCTATTCAAATTGGATTATTTTGGAAATTTTCATGTCAGTACATCTTTATGTATTTCCATGGCTATTTTGGGGCTATAAAAAATGTTTTCTTGGCTTGCCATAGTCAAACTATAGATAGAGTCAAATTTTGACGACATAATGAAAAATTCTTGAAAATACCTTTCCAACGAGTTATCATGCTCCTAAAATAGATATCCTATGCAAATATTACGACCCTGAGAAGTTAATGTACTAAATTATTACCCCAACGGGGTCCACATGAATTTTGGCGCTTCATCTCCTAGGGTTAGGTTTTTGGATGTCTAGGGTTTCGCCATTCATGTTTATCATAAAAAAGCCTTCAGAGCCTCATTGTAATGATCTTCTTGTGAATGAGCGTAGTCATCACATCTCTTCTCAGAGATAAACCTTCCACCATTCTAGCAAGTCTTGCACTCTGTATTTTTACAATCTCTGTACATTTCTTTCATTAATATAAATC
The DNA here is from genome assembly GCA_009831015.1 of Picea engelmannii. Taxonomy (NCBI): domain Eukaryota; kingdom Viridiplantae; phylum Streptophyta; class Pinopsida; order Pinales; family Pinaceae; genus Picea; species Picea engelmannii. Next base: position 45,578 of record ML812284.1, read on the forward strand.
ATGTATTGATGTATTTCTCAGCTTCTGGCAATTTTTATGTGTGTTTCATTGTAATATCTCTGCTTTCATTTCATTTTGAAAATAATTTGAATCAGAATTTTAATGTAGAGAAGAGATATTCAGAAAGACTCTCTTATCTATTGGCTCCATTTGAATCGAGAATGATAGACAAGTAGATATAGAGTAGGGTGAGTTTTAGGTAAATAATTGATGATGCATTTTTTTCGATTTTATAAGCATACTGAAAAAATTATGATGTATATATGGACAATGGGACCTCAACATGCCACCGACATGATTAAAAAATATTTGTTTCAATGGTTACAAGTGTATCATCCATGGGAGGTTGTAGGGTAATCTCGTCTTTGAAGCCAGAGTGGGTATGGGATTGAGGTAGTGGTAAGAGGAGGTTTTGCACCAAGTCATTTTTAAGCTCCCAGATTCTGTGGGGTCGACCATAATATTTCAAACTCGGGAAGGGAACGAGAATGGTGAGGAAGTCTTGGGGCTATAGGACACTCCATAAATGGGTGTTGTTTCCATGATTAAAAAAAAACTCTTAAATGGAGAGGGGAAAGGGGAATGGTCATATCAATTAATTAATTATTCACTTATTCTTATACTTGATAAAAAAAAGAGAATGGAATAGGATCCACCTAGTGATTTTTTTTTATATTTCTTAAGAAAAATGTGTCATATCTTGCGAGTGGGTGTTTACCTATTGGGTAGAAAATGGCTATTTGAAGGTGAGGATGATGGAAATTGACAATGTGGCATGAAGTTTCTTGAACTTTTATCCAAGTGGGAAAAGAAATAACAGTGTACAATAGTGTGCAAAATAATAGGGGAAAACGAGGTTTTATATTATGATATGACCATTGGGAAGAAATTTTGAAAAAGACATGAAATTTAAAATGGTTCAAATCACCTCGCACATGGGAAATCACTAGAGTGGTGTGATATAGAAATTGTTGCTGGAGAAAAACTTTTGTGAAGCACCGTGTTTCTAAAAAAATAAGATCTTTTGTAGTGATGTGTTGTTGAAGAAAATAATCACATGGGAGATATATCTCTTAGAAAAGGAATCTTGATATCGATGAGAAAAATATTTTTTCAAGTGATATGTCGACATGCAGAAATATTTATTTAGGTGATATATTGCTAAGAAAGAGAATGTTCACAGTGATGTGTCAGTGAGAAAAAGGATCTTCTAGAGAAATATATTGTTGGGAGAATGTTTTGGGGAAGCGATGTATCAACGAGAAAAATGTTTTTCTAGAGTGAAATTTCATTGAGAATTTTTTTTTTGAGTAACTATACATTGGTTAGAAAAAACATTTTTTGGGGAAATGTTTCATTGAGAAAAAATATTTTGAGCAACAATACGTCAACGATAAAAAACATTTTTTGTGGTAATGTTTCGTTGAGAAAAAATATTTTGAGTAGCGATACATCGGTGAGAAAAAATAAATTTGGGGCGATGTTTTGCTGAGAAAAAATATTTTGAGAAATGATAAAGAAAAGTATGTCTCTTTTTTCAAAGTTCATCAATTTTTGAGGAGAAAAATAATTTTGTGACCTTCATGTCTCTAGGAAAAATCTTTATTGGTGACATGTGTGTTAGAAACTTATTTTCCACCCTAGGGACACATGGATGACCCATTGATACTTTATTTCTAAGACACCCTCTTCTTCCCTGAAGTTTCACTGATTTTGAGGTAGGTCACACTCCGAGCCACTAGTAGAGCGCAACCAGTTGTAGGATGCATCAGTGTCAGCATGTGACTAACTATTGGTTGCACTATTGGAAGCCCTGTGGGGCTAAATATATGAACTATTAATTCCCAGATTAAATTATCAACAAGGGAGTCATAGACTTAGAGGTGCATGCACAGGAAATGCAGGATCAGAGGATAACTATCCTAAGGCTGACAACAATTTGAATAAACCGAGCAAATTAAAGTATAACAAACTGTAGGAAATTAACACTAAGGATTCATCACTGGGACATAGGAATAAATTAGTGCTATAAAGACTTATACCACAATATTTCATTCACTCAAGTGATGTTCATGTGATTAATCATGAGTAGATGACTTAAGTTTCTTGTCCTTCAATGGATTCAAGTAGTAGTTGAATAAGCTATGGGAAAACCAAATTAAACTAACTAAAAGAAAACACAATCAAATGAATAGAAAACAAAACCTACTTCAAACTATATAATGAGATGTCCCTAAAAAATACACCCAATAATGTTAGTATGGAATTAGTTTTGTTTATGTACAAAAATAAATGTACGTGATTAATTTTTCTTTATTTACAAGAATGTGATTTCTTTATATGAATAACCCAATTAATAATGCATGACAACACGACAATATTACTTAATACAACACACTTACTTACATAGCAATAAATTAACCATAAGAATAATCAAACAAAACATTATAATGATAACAATGTAACAAACAAAAACACCCAAAATATGGTAACAATAATAAAATAAAACAATTATGTTAACAATGGAACAAAACAAAGTATTAATTATATTAAATAACAAAACAATTAAAAAACACAACGAAACAAAATATAAAACAAACACATGACTTAATTTACTTACAAATATGATAATACAATATAATTAAACATAATACAATTAAACAAATCACATAATGTGCAACATAATATATAATACAATGTAAATGGAACGCTTACAAGAATATATAATACGACATATATAACTAAACAAAACAACAAAATAATCAAACTTGCCTATAGTTCTACTTAATTTGAAAAGAATATATAATACGACATATATAACTAAACAAAACAACAAAATAATCAAACCTGCCTATAGTTCTACGTAATTTGAAAAGTATACAACGTTAAATTGAGGAGTCATTATAGTCGAAGGAGTGGCGAGTTATGTTTAATGGATACTTTGGAAAACAAAGGATGAGGGACTGAAAATCAAATGTCAAAGACAGTGTGGAAGAGGTGGCTTGGAGGCGCAGTTCAGGAAATCAAATGGACAGATTTGACGGGCAAATTGCTTGTCACGGGCCAATTTTCCTGTCAAATATGGTGAATTTTTTTATCTAACCATCAACCATCTTCATTAAAACGGGTAGAACCGGGGTTACAGTGTTCGAAACTGTCAAATTTGACAGACTTTATGATTTTGAAATTCCATCCCTGAGTGTTATCAAATGCAGAGGACAAGGACTGATCTAAAATGAAGTGCCAGACAAAGAAAAATCGCAATATTGCAGGGGTTCTTCTCAAGGATTGATCCCACGAATATGTCACATTAAAATAATGCAAACCGAAATTAAAAGCATGCAAAAATTAATCAAAACAACAATCTAATTAATAAATAAAAAGGATAGAAATTAAATGTACACAATTCTAATTAAGAAACCCATGCAAATCTAATTAATAAATAAAATGATCAAAACAACAATCTAATTAATAAATAAAAAGGATAGAAATTAAATTCCCACAATTCTAATTAATAAACCCATGCAAATCTAATTAATAAATAAAATGACCAGAATATTAGGGCCCTTTCAGACCTAGAAAACACTTTCAGAGAAGCTAACTCAAATCAACCCACAAAATTTGCAAAAAAATTAATTTTTCATTTATTAAAAATAATTTTTGGCTCTATAGTAATACCATGACAACGTTCTTCTTTCTTAATACATGAATGCTTCCATTTTTTAATAATAAAAACATATTTATACACAGACACACCATGCCTCAAATCTTAACCAATTTCTTGGACTTATCAATCTCCTATTTTCATAAATAAAATGGACAAATGTTGCCTTCTTTCTTCGATCCAATGTACAAATAAAGAGATGGTTGTTTCCAACCAAAGATTCCCATGTCAATTGCTCACAAACAACATCTTTTCCAATCTTGAAGTGATACAAGTGTTGGAGTTATTTCACACACACCTAGGATTTCTTTTTCCTAAGGTTTTTATTTGTTTATTAGTCATAATTAGTCATTATCCAGTCTCATATATTTTAGGGGAGAATATTCCACCTGGAGAATATTCTCTTTCAGTTGACACTTCAGTTTGACTAGTTGAGTTGA
>ML812284.1:49731-65739 GCA_009831015.1 Picea engelmannii
AATATTCCACCTGGAGAATATTCTCTTTCAGTTGACACTTCAGTTTGACTAGTTGAGTTGAGTTTAGATGTTGCATTGGGATCATCACCATGAAACATTGGGATCATCACCATGCTAATTCGACCTTGCCTTGGTATCATCACTAGAGTGGCGCATTAGCCTTGATTCCCTGAGTAAACTCCTCACTACTCTTTGTTCAGCCAGTTAACTGAAGACTAGTTGACTAGTTAACTCAACTAGGTGGCAGTTCACTCCCGTAACTATCCGAGAGACTAGAATATGTGGAAGTTCACTCCCATAATTGATGGTGTGTGTCTAGATCAATCTAGACCACCACTATGGTGACTTGGTTCACCTCAAGTCGAACTCATTGAGTTATACATAGTATATCATGTGTAAATGATTCATTATTCATAACAGTTAATGATAATTCTTTCATTCTTTCTCTCCTTCTTCTTCCTTCTCCAATTATCTCTGCAAATGTGTGTATTATTATTTAGCTAGATCTATTATGTGCAGGTTCAACACATTTACATGGTATCAGAGCCGATGGACTACTAAGAAAAATCTACACCAAATGTTTTTGCAGGTACAAAAGATTGAAGACAGCAGAAAGATGGAATTCCAAAAAGAATTCATTCTTACACCTTACAACTATTTTGCATGGAAGGAGAAAATAGCCATACATCTCTGATCCAGAGGGTTGTATAGGTTAACCATGAATACAGATACATAACCGACATCAACCATAGAAAAATCCAAGTACTTAAATTACATGGATGAGGCACTCGGAACAATTTGCAGTCTTATCTCTCCTGATCTCCTTTTTCACATATCTTCCTGTAAGACTCCCAATAAAGCCTGAAAAATATTGGAAGGGCTCTTTGGAAAACAGGATGAGATGAGTGGACACATTCTGGAGGTGGATCTACTCACATTGGATAGAAAAAGCTTCGAAAATATCCAAGATTTCTTTACAAAATTCAAGGATTTACTGTCACAACTCAAAGATTGCGGGGTTGATAAATAGGCGGAGGAGAAACAAATGGTTCTCACCATTCTCTCCAAGCTTGGTACTGAATTTTTTGTATTCGTATCTACATTCCATACTGTCAGATTCGCCTCTGGAGCCACCTGGAAGATGCCTTCTCTTGAGGAATTTATCGAATCCTTGACACAAGATCAAACCAAGCTCATCAACATGGGCGCAATCAAAGGCCCAAGGGCGCATGCACTCACTGTGCATGATGGCAGCCACAAATATCAGAAATCTAAAGATAAATATAAGTGGAAAGCTCATGCACATACGAAGAAGGAAGGGTACACAAAACCCTTCACCGATGCCTTCGGATCCAAAGGAGAAAAGGGAAGAAAAGGAGAGAAATGCACATACTGTCACAAAGGATTCCATTCAGAATCCGCATGCACGCAAAAACAATTAGATTTGATCTCTCAGATACTTCAACAAAAAAACCTTGGAGATCGCATCCCCGAGGGTGCAAAGAATAAGAAGCCAGAAGATCTGAATTCCAAGAAAGACAATTCTAGCCATGCCTTGATTTCCATCAACTCCTCTCCTGATGCTTGGATCGTAGATTCAGTAGACTCACATCACATGGCTGCCTCAGAAGCAGTCTATTCTTCATTGGATGCATGCAAAGGTCCTCCTATTCTGATGGGGGACAACTCTTCTATCGAAGTCACCGACAAAGGAAGGATTGAACTCACCAATGGAAGCTTCGATAACGTGCTACATGTTCCCAAACTTTCTGTCAACCTTCTCTCCGTATATCAGATGATGAATTGTTGCACCAGAAAGAAAGTCATTTTCACACAAAATTCCATGGACATCTATGACATGCAAACCAACTCCAGGGTTGCTACCGGTGAGGTAAATCATCAGTCTAGATTGTATAGTTTTTCTGAATTCATTGAACCTAATTCTGCTTTACTTCTTACTCATGCTGATGAAAGTAGTAGGATATGGCACAAAAGGTTTGGACATTTGAATTTCAGATACATGCAACAATTTAACAAGAACAAATTAGTTGATGGTCTACCAGACATCCATTTCTCCAAGGGAGTGTGCGAGGGATGTGTTCTCGGGAAACACCCTCAAGAGAAATTCGACAAAGGAAAGTCTCAGTGAGGTTCCACACCTTTAGATCTGATCCACAGTGACCTCATGGGTCATTTTCCGCATCCATCGATCAACAAAGCAAGGTTTGTTCTCATTTTTGTTGACGATTTCTCACGTTTTACTTGGATCTACTTTCTCAGGAAAAAATCAGAAGTCTTTCAACACCTCAAAGATTTCAAATCTTTGGTTGAGACACAGTCTAGAAAGAAGATCAAAGTCCTCCGAACTGATAACGGGGGAGAGTATGTGAATCATGAGATTCATAATCTTTTCCATGAGGCAGGGATTCAGTTGCAGCATACAGTTCCCTACACTCTGCAGCAAAACGGAGTTGCTGAGCAGAAAAACAGATCTCTACAGGAGATGGCATCTTGCATGTTGCATGCAAAGTCACTACCACAGAGACTATGGGCTGAAGCACTTAACTATGAAACATACATCCAAAACAGATCTCCCCATAGATCTGTCAAGGATAAGACCCCTAATGAGGCTTGGAGCGGTCTCAAATCGGAAGTGGCCCACTTTCGCATTTTTGGTTCACGTGCATGGGCCCAGATTCCCTCTAAAAAGAGGAAGGCACTTGATCCACAGAGCACTGAGTGCATTTTTGTTGGATACCCTGACGGTGTGAAGGGATATCGTCTTATTGATCTCTCCTTAGACTGACTCATCACTGAGTGTAGTGTCCAATTCGAGGAAAGTGTCTCGCATGTACCTCAACAGTCGCATGCATACACTTTCACTCTTCCACCTGTCCGAGATGATGAGTATGCACATGCCGACCCTTCTTCAGACGAGAGTTATGATTAAGAGGACTCAAATGATTCAGATTCAGAGTCAGTATAGTCATATGCAGAGTTAGAGAATCCAAATGCAATTGCAGAGCCAGAGCAAAGGTCCAAGTGGACACAAACTACTCTTCAGGATGCAGGGATCTCGTTGGTGATCCAGCCGATACCAGGAGGACTCTATCTGATTTCAAGGAGCCTCCTGTTGTACTCACTACCACTGAACCATTTCCATTCAGGAATCTTTTCTTGGTTTAGTCTTCAAATCCACAGTCTTATGGTGAGGCTCCTGGAAATCCCTTTTGGGAATCTGCCATGCAGGGGGAGTACAACTCCCTCATCGAGAACCAGACTTGGGATATGGTTCCCCTTCCTTCTGGTATGAAACTTGTTAGATGAAGATGGGTCTATAGGACGAAGAGCGCAGTGGATGGACATATCAGTAGATACAAAGCCAGGCTTGTCACCAAAGTCTTTTAGCAGGTTCATGGTATTGACTATGATGAGACCTTTGCTCTAGTAGTGAAGATGGATTCCATATGATTAGAAATTTCCATTGTGGCATCCAAGGGATGGGAAGTCCATCAGATGGACATGAAGAATGCATTTCTTCACAGTGATCTCTCTGAGGAGATAAACATGGAGCATCCCCATGGTTTTATGCAGGAATCATCTTTGGTCTGTTGACTGAAGAAGTCATTTCATGGCCTCAAGCAGGCATTGAGGTCATGGTATGCCAAGATGGACTCCTACCTGTTGTCACAAAACTTTGTACGTTGTAAATTAAACCCAAATGTCTACATGCTCCGGACAACTGATTCACTTCTAATTTTAATTATGTATGTCAATGATTTGTTGATCACCGGTTGCTCGACTTCAGTGATTGCTGCAGTCAAGAGGATTCTACATGACAGGTTTTTGATGACGGACATGGGTTCGCTACACTTATTCCTTGGACTTGAGATCAATCAGGATGCATCAGGAATCAAACTATCTCAAGTCAAGTATGCGCAAGATCTCCTTGAGAGATTTCACATGACAGACTGCAAGTCTTCTCCGATTCCTTTCTTATTATGAGTCAAACTTGAGGATGGCGGGGGGACTCCACTAGTTGAAAACACACTATACAGACAACTAGTGAGGAGCTTATTGTATCTCACACACTCTAGGCCATACCTCTCATATGCAGTTGGCATAGTTTCCAGGTTCATGCAGGAGCCGCATGAGCTACATTGGAAAGATGCAAAGCGTATCCTTTGATACGTATAGGGAACCATCACCTTTGGGATTCATTATGCAACAAACTCTACATTATATCTCATTGAGTTTACTGATTCTGACTGGGCTAGCGATAGCATTGATCGCAAGTCCACATCTGGTTACTCACCCAGTCTTGGTTCCAGGCCTATCTGTTGGTTGAGTAAGAAGAAAACTGCCATTGCTCTATCTTCATCCGAGGCAGAGTATAGAGGGCTACAACATTTTCTCACTGAGTTGGGAATTCAGTTTCATTGACCGATCGTCATATGGTGTGACAACTAGAGCACTCTGAATTTCTGCAGAGATCTAGTTCAGAGGCAGTGGACGAAGCACATCAATATCCACATGCAATACATCTAGGACTTAGTACATGAGGGGATCATCAACTTATAGTTTTTTCCTTCAGCAAAACAGATGACAGACATTTTCACCAAGACCTTCACTGAGAAAAAATTCCATTCTTTGCGAGGTCGTCTTGGAGTGAAGGACACAGTTGCATAACAACTGTAGTTCTTCTTTTTATATACATTGTACCTTGAGGGGGGGTTTTTTCCCATGAGGTTTTCCCTCTTTCCTCACTTTATTTTCAGTGTATCTTTTGTACTTGGGTACCTAACATGGCCTCATTGCCGGGACCCAATATTTATTTTCACCATAGTGATGTTCAGGGGGGGTGTTGGAGTTACTTCACACACACCTAGGATTTTTTTTTCCTAAGGTTTTTATTTGTTTATTATTCATAATTAGTCATTATCCAGTCTCCTATATTTTAGGGGAGAATATTCCACATGGAGAATATTCTCTTTCAGTTGACACTTCAGTTTGACTAGTTGAGTTGAGTTTAGATGTTGCATTGGGATCATCACCATTCAACATTGGGATCATCACCATGCTAATTTGAGCTTGCCTTGGTATCATCACCAGAGTGGCGCATTATCCTTGATTCCCTGATTTAACTCCTCACTACTCTCTGTTTAGTCAGTTAATTGAAGACTAGTTGACTGGTTAACTCAACTAGGCGGCAGTTCACTCCCGTAACTGCATGAGAGACTAGAATAGGTGGTATTTCTCTCTTGTAACTATTGGTGTGTGTCCAGATCACTCTAGACCACCACTATGGCGACTTGGTTCACCTCAAGTCGAACTCATTGAGTTATACAAAGTATATCATGTGTAAATTATTCATTATTCATAACCGTTAATGAGAATTCTTTCATTCTTTATCTCCTTCTTCCTTCTCCAATTCTCTCTAAAAATGTGTGTATTATTGTTTAGCTATATCTATTCTGTGCAGGTTCAACACATTTACAACAAGGAGAAACCTCCCGAGCACAAGAGAGAAATTGATTGTTGGAGCAAAATGAATAATATTAAATTCATCTTCTTCAAAAATCTACTTGGTAGATTTAATATTGGATCCATGGAGATACTTTGCACAAAACATCATTAGTTAAACCCATTAAAATAATTCTATATAGTTTATTAAAGACTTGGAAATTAATTAACTTATTATATTTTCTCTTTAAGCTTAAAAAGTGGTGGATTAATTTATTTTATGGATTTAAATTTAAAGATATTTTGGTGATGCAAATGAGGTGGATGAATGGATATTCATTTTAATAATAAAATTAATAATTATTTTTAAGTCTTAACAAATGGTGTTTTATAAACTTGGCCTCGGGAATATACACAAGGTGATAGATTATATAAATTGGCGTGAGTAATTAATGAAATGATTATGGATGGGTGTAGGATTTAATTATGGATATGGAAAACACTAATCATAAGAAATGAGGATAAGCTTTAATAGTAATTATACTTCATGATTTCCCCGATCTTTAATAAATTAAGAAGATGCCAAAAACATGTTTTTACCTCAGTTTTGTTTACCATTTCACACCTACAATTGTGGCCTATTCTTGAGCTTGTGTACAGAAAATGGAGCTTGAAAAGGACTAGTGCAAATACTTGAACAAGGAATTTGATCTGCAGAAATGTTGAGTGTGTTGGTGCCGTAGTGCAGGAATCTTATTTAAGCCTCGTGCAAGAACATGTTGCTTGGACATAGAAACATATGATTAAATCATCATCGATAAAACCATGTTAAAAACATCTTTAATCACTAAAAAGACAAGAACACAACAATAATTAACCATAAGGTAGAATGGATGTATTTAGTGGTAAATGATAAAAAAAATGGCTATAAAATGTATCAAGAGTGCGAGAATATGGCTTATGAATCAAGGTTTTAGATGGTAGAAAATATGGAATATTTGGATCTCAAGATTCCCCTGTGTCTGTTGGTTTTCATGTCCTCGTGTAAACAAAATACTTATATACTCTATTTAATCATTGATTTATGTGACTGTGTTTCTTTGTGCAGGTGTTGGTTCTTATGGAGCAATGCTCTTTTTCATTTGATATTGTCATATATTTTTAACTTAATTTCTTTTACAATAGAACAATGAAAATTGAGGACAAGTGAGAGATAGGATGGTGAATGATATTGTCAGTGTTTCATGAAAACCTACACAAGAGACCTAGCTAAAGTATACACAAACAAAGCTTATCAAAAAAAGGAAGAGAGATACAATATGAAGAATGAGAATCAATGTATATTATGATCTATCCAATGAGTGAGTGATATTCACTCATATAGAAAATGACATCCTATCTTAGGAATGCATGCATAATAGTGATGGTTTAAAATTAGAAAGTCTAAAATAGAACTAGTCAGTTAACTCCCACTGAACTAGTGTGCCGAAAATATAAATTTCTCCAACACCCCCCCTAAACATCACTATGGAGTAAAAAATGAGTCTCGGCTACTAGGCCATATTAGGTACTCATGTAGAATGCAACTAATGAACACTGAATAAAAATAAGGAAAGAGGGAAAACCACATGGGAACAAACCCCCCCTCAAAAGACAATGCATCAAAATAAGAAAAGGAAGCTGCTAGGAAACTATGTTCTTCACTGCAAGACGATCCCACAAAGTTTGAAACTTCTACTCAATGAAGGTCTTGGTGAATATGTTGGCAGTCTATTAAGAGGAAGGACATAACTGCAAATCAATGATCCTATCATGTACTAAATTTATGATGAAATTCATGTGGACCTCAATGTGTTTGGTTTGTTGTCGTTGTACTGAATCTCTGCAAAATCTCAATGTACTCTGATTGTCACACCATATGATAGTCGAAAAGTGAAACTAGATACCAATCTCAATAAGGAAGCGTTGAAGCCAAAGTGTTTGAATGACACAGTTGACTAGTCCTCTGTACTCGACCTCTGTGGAAGATAAATCAATGGATGATTGCTTCTTACTTGACCAACAAATTGGGCCTAACCCCAAACTGAGAGTGTACTCGAATGTGGACTTGCGATCTATGCTATCACCAGCCCAATCTGAATCTGTGAAGCCTATGATATCTAATGCACAACTAGATGCATAGTGAATCCCATAACTCATGGTGCCCTGCACATATCTGAGGATGCGCTTGGAAGCCTTCGAGTGAAGATCACGGGGTTCCTGCATGTATCTAGAAACTACTCCTACCGCATATGAGATATCTATATGGGTTTGGGTGAGATACATAAGACTCCCCACCAACTTTCGATACAAAGTGTTGTCCACTAATGGTGTATCCCTGCCATCCTCAAGTCTGATCCCATATAAGAATGGTGTAGGTGCAGACTTACAGTCTGTCACGTGGAATCTATCCAGAAGATCCCTGACATACTTAGGATGAGAAATTTTGATGACGAAAGCATCATGACTGACCTCAAGACCAAGAAAGAAGTGTAGAGGACCCATGTCCGTCATAGAGAACCTGTCATGCAAAATATCTTTGACCAAAGAAATGGCTGAAGCAGAGCTACTAGTGAACAAAATATCATCAACATGGAGTACTAAAATCATCACAGAGTCAACAGTCCTCAACATGTACACATTGGAATCATATTTACATCTAACAAAATCATGTGAAAGAAAGTAAGAATCCATCTTTTCATACCATTCTCTAGGTTCCTTCTTGAGGCCATAGAGAGACTTCTTCAGTCTGCATAATAAATATGAGTTTTGAATGAACCCCTGCGGCTGCTCCATGTAGATCTCCTCTGAAAGGCCACCAAGAAGAAAAATAGTCTTCACATCCATCTGGTCAACTTCCCATCCTTTGGCTGCTGCAATGGCTAGAACCAAGCGAATGGAGTCCATCTTTGCTACAGGAGAAAAGGTCTCATCATAATCTATCCCATGAATCTGCTAAAATCCTTTTGCAACTAATCTAGCCTTGTACCTTCTCACCTGACCATTTGTTTCTCTCTTGGTCCTATAGAACCATTTGCATCTAACAAGTTTCATCCCTGGTGGAAGTGGAAACAGATCCCAATTATGATTCTCTAGGAGAGAGTCGTGCTCCTCCTGCATGGTTCAGAAGCTGAAAGTACATGTGAAGGATCCACATGTTGAGATTGAGTCCTCCTCGAATCCAATGGATCCCCTGCAAGGTTTCTTGATTCCTGAAGTGTGGATTGTGCCCACTTGGGAATTTGCTGAAGCTTTGATGTTGGCTCCTCATTTGGCTGTATTACCTGCTCGATTGCATGTACAAAATCCTCTGAATATGCAACATCTAAGTGTGTGGAATTATCATCTCTGATCTCTGGAAATGATGGAAGCACAAGAGTCTCTGCATGTTGCACTGGAGGAGAATTCAAAGGACTCTCCTCAAACTGAACAATGTGTTTAATGATGAGCCGGTTTGTAGAGGGATCTATCAATATGTACCCCTTCAAATCATATCAATATCCCACAAATATGAAAGGTTTACTCTGTGGATCTAAGGCTTTCCTCTTTTCATAAGGAATATGTGCCCATGCTCTAGATCCAAAGATGTAAAAGTTTGTGACATCTGGTTTGTCACCTGTCGAAGCCTCAAAAGGTGTCATATCCTCAATAGATCTGTGAGTTACTATGTTTTGTATGTAAGCAACACAGTTAAGTGCCTCATCCCAAAGCTTGGAAGGAAGTGATATTGCATGCAACATGCAACTGGTCATCTCCTTGAGAGACTTGTTCTTCCTTTCAATAACTCCATTCTGCTATGGAGTGTATGGAACTATGTGTTGCAACTGGATACAAGATTCATGAAAAATATTCTAAGCATCTTTGTTGATATACTCCCCCCCATTGTCTGTATAGAGGATATTGATTTTCTTCCCGGTTTGTGTCTCTACTAGATATTTGAATACTTTGATATGCTAAAAAACTTCAGACTTTTGTCTGAGAAAATAAACCCAAGTATAGCGTGAGCAATCATCAATAAATGTAAGAAAATACCTTGCTTTGATGATGGAAGGATGTGGAAATGGATCCATGAAACACTGACATGCTATGATACCATGTCAGTAGTCTAATTCTCTAAGAGAGAGTCATGCTCCTCCTGCATGGTTGCTTCCCATAGTGGATTTCCACCAACCTCACTATACGTATGTGGATCAGAATATTGAACCATATAGAAATTAATAGTCATCATTGGTTCAGAAGTTGAAAGTACATGAGAAGTATCCACATGATGAGATCGAGCCCCCCTCGAATCAAATGGATCCCTTGGAAGGTTTCCTGCTGCCTGAAGTGTGGACTATCCCCACTTGGGAGTTTGTTGAAGCTCTGACACTGGCTCCTCATTTGGTTGTATTACCTTCTCATATGCATGTACAACATCCTCTGGATATGTGTCTGAATATGTAGCATCTGAGTGTGTGGAATCATCATATTTGATTTCTCTAATTGATGGAAGCACAAGAGTCTCCTCATGTTGCATTGGAGGTGCATGCAAAGGAATCTCCTCAAACTGAACACTGCACTCAATGATGAGTCGATCTATAGAGAGATCAATCAATCAGTACCCCTTAACATCATCTGGATATCCCACAAATATGCAAGGTGTTCTCTTTGGATATAACGATTTCCTCTTTTCAGAAGGAATATGGGCCCATGCTCTAGATCCAAAGATGCGGAAGTATGTGACATCTGGTTTGTCACCTGTCCAAGCCTCAAAAGGTGTCCCATCCTCAACATATTGGTGAGGTGATTTGTTCTGTACATAAGCAACATAGTTAAGTGCCTCAGCCCAAAGCTTGGAAGGAAGTGATCTTGCATGCAACATGTAACTGGTCATCTCCTTGAGAGACTTGTTCTTCCTTTCAACAACTCCATTCTACTGTGGAGTGTATGGAAATGTGTGCTGCAACTGGATACCAGCTTCATGAAAAATATTATGAACATGTTTGTTGATATACTCCCCCCCATTTTCTGTACAAAGGATCTTTATTTTATTCCAATTTTGTGTTTCTACTAGAGCTTTGAAGTCTTTGAGATTCTCAAAATATTCATACTTTTGTATGAGAAAATAAACCCAAGTATAGCATGAGTAATCATCAATAAATGTAAGAACATACCTTGATTTGTTGATGGACGAATGTGGAAATGGACCCATGAGATCACTGTGAACAAGATTCAAGGAAGAGAAGGCTCTCCTTGCCTTCCCCTTTTCAAACTTCTCTTAAATATGCTTGCCAATAATGCATCCTTTGTAAACCCCTTTAGAAAATTGAATGTCTGGAAAGACTTTGACCATTCCTTGCTTGGAAAGTTGCTGCATGTACCTAAAGTTTAAATGACCAAATATCTCATGCCATACTCTACTACTATCATTAGCATGTGTAAGTAGAAAAGAGGAGTCATAGTCAGTAAACTCAGTGAACTTATATAGCTGTGATTTATGATCTACCTCACCAACTGCAATAATGGAACTGTCATGCATGTCAAGTACAATAACTAAATCTGATGTAAATTCAACCCTTTTACCTATTTGAGTGATCTGATAAACTGAGAGCATATTTATAGAAATCTTCGGAACATGTAAAACATTCTCAAAACTTCCATTAGGGAGTTCCACTCTTCCCTCTCCTGCAACTGCTATTGGAGTATCATCCCCCATGAGAATAGGAGGTCCAGAGCATGAACTCAAAGAAGTAAAAATTTCCTCTTTAGCTGCCATATGATGTGATGCACAAATATCTATAATCCATGAATCAGATGAGGAATTAATTGCAACTAGAACAT
This sequence comes from Picea engelmannii, assembly GCA_009831015.1. Taxonomy (NCBI): domain Eukaryota; kingdom Viridiplantae; phylum Streptophyta; class Pinopsida; order Pinales; family Pinaceae; genus Picea; species Picea engelmannii. Next base: position 61,054 of record ML812284.1, read on the forward strand.
GATGATTACCTTTCTTAGGCGCATGGTCTTCTTCTTTCTTCTTCTTATTGGTTCCTCCAGGAATGAAGTCTCCAAGGTTATTCTTCTGAAGTACCTATGTCATAATATCAATCTGCTTCTTCATGTATGTGGATTCTTCATGATTTGGTTTATTGCAATATGTGCACTGCTTTCCCTTCTTCTTATTCCCTTTGGAATTTGAATAATATTTGGAACCCGAAGAATCCTTGAAGGGTTTGGAATATCCCTCCTTCTTTAACTCTAGATGTAATAGCTCCTTTTGTTTCTGCTTCGATTTCTGATTGGATGAACCTTTTCCATCATGCATGGTGAGTGAATATGCTTTGGGATCTTTCATTAGCCCCATATGTATGAGTTTTGTCTGCTCTTGTGTGAGAGACTCAATGATCTAAGCCATCATAGGCATTTTCCAATTTTCTCCCAAAAGACATCTTCCAGAATGGAAATTAGAGACATATACAATGTATTCTGATCCTATCTTGGCCAAGATTGTTAGAATACATTGTTTCTCTTATGTAGACTTGTCAATACCAAATTCACCCAAGATCAATATCAAAGACTTAAACTTAGTAAAGAAATAATGTATATTATCAATACTTTTATGGTCTAAGGTATTCAACTCTACCTCAAGCATATGACCTCGCATCTCATCCTTCTTTCCAAAGACTCCTTCCAAGGTGGTCTAGATCTCATTTGGAGTCTTGCATGTGGAAAAATGAAACCATATATCAATTGAGATTAACTCAAGAAGTATTCTTGTGGCCTCATCCTTACGATTCACCCATCTGTTCTTCTCAAGCACTGATGTAGGTTTTGTTTCTGTCGCCATCGCCAAATTATACAGTCCTTTTCTTTTGAGTTGGAATGTGGCCTTCGAATTCCATTCAAAATAGTTGTACGATGTGAGTATTATTACCAGACTTGATTGAATAAGTTGCATCATCTCCATCTCTACTATTGATTATGAAAAGATCCTGAAAACCCAGATCGTGGATTCTGAGATATGACAGACGGTTCTATGGAAGCTATAGCTATGATACAATAGATATATATCCTAAAATATGATGTGGGTTTTGGATATTTTTGGTGAGCATGAGCATCCCTATGTTATGTCTCTGGTAAAAATTTCAACCCGACCCAGATCATAGATTTCGAGATATGGCTATTTTACTGCAAAAAAACAATTTTTTGCAGGGAAGCTGAATCATCACACCCTAGAGAAGGATAAAGTGAGAAGATGTTTAATTTTCGCACCCTAAAGAAGGATACAGTGCAATGATTGTGAAAATTTGAATCTTCGCACGCCGAGTGAGTGAGTGCAACAGTCGCACCCTTCGATAGGGATAGGTTGTGACGATTCCAATCATCACACCTTTCGATAGGGATAGGCTGTGACGATGTCGAAAAATAGTTTTACTCAAATCCTCTTTCTCTCTTCTCTGGCTTGCCTGGGTTACTCCAAGAAACTCGGCTATGATACCATGTCAGTGTTTCATGGAAACCTACACATGAGACCTAGCTAAAGCATACACAAACAAAGCTTATCAAGAAAAGGAAGAGAGATAAAATATGAAGAATGAGAATCAATGTATATTATGATCTATCCAATGAGTGAGTGATATTCACTCATATAGGGAATGACATCCTATCTTAGGAATGCATTCATAATAGTGATGGTCTAAAATTAGAAATTCTAAAATAGAACTAGTCAGTTAACTCCCACTGAACTAGTGTGCTGAAAATATAAATTTCTCCAACAGATATGATGATATGAATATGGACTTAGGTGTTTGTATACTTTGTGATTTTCTTTAAGACCAATGTTTATTTGTGGTTTTTTTAGGCAACAATAACTTCAACCTTTTTATGTGAATTCTTTATGATATATATAATGAGAAGACACTATTGTGTTGTATTTATGTACCACAATATTTTTCTTTTCATTCTTATGGCCTTATGAGAGTATTATGCATTTTATTATGAATTGTAGATGAATAATGAATGAATATGATTTACAAAAGATGAAATGTATGGAATGGTTAATCATTAAGTTCCCTTAAACGTTTTAATGAATCAAAGAATCTTAAACCAATTTTACCTCAAGTTTACCTTCACTTTAATATGTATTGCAGGTTGATGAAGTGGAAGATGAATGGGATTACATGCTAGCTTAAACTGAAGATTAAGTTGAGCAAGACTGAGAGCTACTAGAGATCTAGGAGAGACGTTGATGAGTGTTGATCTTCTAATATTTCCTTTTGTCTCTCTCTCCCCCACGCCTGCTAGTTTGCATGTCCTAATGAAAACTCTTATTAGTACACAAAAATTGTTGCAAGTTGAAAGTGGACTATGTGGAACTGGTGCATGTTGATTGAAGGATGGAAATGAAGTATGCCCAAGCTGAGAGTTGCTGAAAATATTCTGCAAAAAGTACCTTCGAAAAATATTTAAATATTTGTATTGTTGATACATGAACCTATTGGTTTCTGTACCAGCGGTACCAGAACAAAAAAATCTAAAAGAATTAAAACAATACTGTTATTATGAGAGAAAAAGTAAACATTGATGTCGTGATAAAGAAACAACCAAAACTTAAACTTTATCCATGCTTGTAAATTTGGAAATGAAATTTATTTTAGAACGTTACAAGTATAAATTAAATTCCTAAATTACTTATTACATACAATTTCATCAATCATTAACAATTTTATTCTCAAGAAACCATGTCACTTATGATGGGGGATTTTTCCTCTCAAACTTAAAAGGAAAGCATGAGGAGATAAGTGGCCTTTAATAAATGAGAAACCAACATGAAACCAATCATCCCTATTTAATTTATGGCCATTCAAGTAATAGTGATAAAGTTCACATTTGAGTTTATTAGACTCCTACACTTATGGGTCCCACTCCTAGGAAAATGGAATCCTAGATATGAATGACAAGGTCTTAATACCATATTCCATAAATTCTCAAATGGAAATTAGTTGAGGTTCATTAGCCTTTTGTTCAACCATGGATTATTATTCTTAAGGATTTACCCAAGTATATTGTTCATATGGACAAACATAGATTAGACATAGTAAAATATATCAAAGTTAGAACCCATTTCCAACAATCTTGTTTAGTACCTCGATGGGGTAACTTTGACATCTAAAAAATATCATCCCCTAGCATAATTCCCCATTTCCCACGAGCTTGTTCAATACCCTAATGGGTTTGCCTAGTCATACCACAAACCAATACCCTTTTCCAACAAACTTGTTCAGTATCCCGACGGGTGACCCTCTTATACCCATTTTCCATCAAAGGCTCTTGTCCCAAACTTCACCCTTAAGATAAAAATTAATAGGTTTATTTTGCATGGGTGAATGGAGGAGAAGAGTTTGAAACCTTTTTATGGGATGGGATGGGATGGTATTAGGTTGGAATATATTCTACAAATTTTCCATAAAAGATTGTTTGCATGAAAAATAGACTTATGTATTTAGATTAGTCCAAAGATATATCATGGTTAAATTTACTTAATGTGTAGTGAATGAGGCCATAAGAGAATGACTTAAAGATTCCTCTAGTCCCTAAATTCATCTTCTTCATATAATATTGTGTTCCCTCACAAGTAGAAGTTTCATTCAGTCTCCTGCTATGATTTGATAAGAATGCTTGAATAACAAGTTCTGATATGAAACTAGGGTGTACATGTTACCTTTGGGTATCACTATGCAGACCTTAAAGATTTTGTAAATCCTCATAACATTTTAAAGAGTAGGCTTATGAGAAACTGTTATTATTAATAGTAAAAAATCTATATGTAATAATAAGAATAAATAACCTAAGTTGTTTTGGTTTTTGATGTTAGATCACAAATATCATCTTCATATTATTTCATTTATTTGAAAAGAAACATGAAAATATGCTACATTTATTTAGAACCAAGTTAACTAACATGCATCTTTTACTCTATCCTATCTAAGAACAAGAAACCATATTTCACGTGTATGAATATTTCCAATGCAACCATGTGCATAAAAGGTGTAGAATACATTCATACTAGGGTTTGAAAGATAATCTATAATGTATACCAGAGTACGGAGAACCAACTAATTTGATGATGATGTCAAGAAGTAATGAAAAATCAAGGAGAGGTGTGATCTGATAGTTTCTCAGAACCATATCTCAATGTAGTATTGGTGTTCTTGGTTCACTTCTTCATTTAGACCACTCTTCATGTATTCCTCTATCATGCCACGTAGATCATCTTATTTCAGATGGTTTGTCTCTTGGATGCATACAATATCTGGTGATAGGCATGCCAAAAACTCCTCGATCTTAGGTTCTAGTGGTTGTTCTCCATCAAATGCGGTCCATGATTTTATGTTCTCCTCAGTAGATTGGAAAATGGAATAAAATGATACTTCTATATATTCTTATAGATGTGGTTCATGGAAATCTTGTTTTTCTATCACTTATGGAGAGGAAGATATGTTCTTGACTGCTATCAATATTTGCTCTTCTTGAGAGGCAGAAATCCCAGCTACTTCTAGGATTTGAGAAAGTTCTTCCAGACTATTATCTTTGAGTTTGTGTTGCTAGCTGATGGGTCTTGTTTCACACATGGATTAGTGTAGAGGGGGGTTCTTACAGTTCCCATTTTTTTTTTTAAATCCT
>ML812284.1:71553-82217 GCA_009831015.1 Picea engelmannii
GGTTTTCCCTCTTTCCTCACTTTATTTCAGTGTATTTTTTATATTTGGGTACCTAACATGGCCTCGTTGTCGGGACCCATTATTTATTTTCACCATAGTGATGTTCAGGGGGGATGTTGGAGTTACTTCACACACACCTAGGATTTTTTTTTCTTAAGGTTTTTCCTTGATTATTAGTCATAATTAGTCATTATCCAGTCTCCTATATTTTAGGGGAGAATATTCTACCTGGAGAATATTCTCTTTCAGTTGACACTTCCGTTTGACTAGTTGAGTTGAGTTTAGATGCTACATTGGTTTTGTCACCATGCAATATTGGGATCATCACCATGCTAATGCGTACTTTCCTTGGGATCATCACCAGATTGACGCATTACCCTTGATTCCTTGATATACTCCTCACTACACTATGTTCAGTCAGTTTACTGAAGACTAGTTGACTAGTTAACTCAGCTAGGTGGCAGTTCACTCTTGTAACTGCCTGAGAGACTAGACTAGGTGGAAGTTCACTCTCGTAATTACTGGTATGTGTCCGGATCACCATTATGGCGCATTGGTTCTCCTCCAGTGCGCATTCATTGAGTTATACAGAGTATATCATGTGTAAATTATTCATTATTTATTACGGTTAATGAGAATTCTTTCATTCTTTTTCTCCTTTTTCTTCTTTCTCAATTTCTCTCTGCAAAAGTATGTAGTATTTTCTAGCTAAATCTATTCTGTGCAGATCCAATACATTTACAAGATTAATTTTATTTTAGGTATGAAAATTTGTTGGTACAAAATTAATTTTTCTTAATGTACAAGAATAATATTTCTTTGTATGGATAGCCCAATTAAAATTGCATGACAACATGACAATATTACTTAATACAACACACTTACTTACATAAAAATAAGTTAACAATAAGAATAATCAAACAAAACATTATAATAATAACAATGAACAAACATAAAGAAGCAAAATAATATGGTAACAATAATAAAATAATGTTAACAATGGAACATAACAAAGTATTAATTATATTAAATAACAAAACAATAAAAAGAACACAACAAAACAAAATATAAAACAAACACATGAACAATGAAAGAGAATACAAAATAATCTGACTTAACTTACATGCAAATGTGATAATGATAACATACAACACAATATCATAATTTACATGATGGAAATCGTAATAATATAATTAAACAAATGAATGTATAGTACAATGTAAATGGAACGCTTACAGAGGAATATATAATATCCCATGTATAACTAAACAAAACAACAAAATAATCAAACCTACGTATACCGTCAGCGTAGAAGGAGTGGCGAGTTATGAATTGTTTAATGGAGAATGAAGTGCTAGACAAAGAAAAATAGCAAATTGATCCCACGAATTTGTCAAATTAAAATAATGCAAACTGAAATTAAACGCACTCAAAATTAATCAAAACAACAATATAATTAATAAATAAAAACGACAGAAATTCAACTCACACAATTATAATTAATAAATAACAAAAGAAGAAACACATTTAATTAATAAATAAAATGGCCAGGATGTTACGTCCCAACCTGGACACTCCTAGAGAATTTATCTAAGATCAACACACAGAATTTGGAGCAAAAATCAATTATTCATTTATTAAAAATAAGCTCCCACTCTCCAATAATACAATAACAACGTTTTTCTTTCTTATTACATGAATACCTCCATATTTTAATAATAAAAACATATTTATACACAGTCACACCATGCCTCAAATCTTAACAAATTTCTTGGATGTATCAATCTCCTATTTTCATAAATAAAATGGACAGATGGACAGATGTTGCCTTGTTTTTTGGATCCATTGTATAAATAAAGAGAGGGTTGTTTCCAACCAAAGATTCCCATACCAATTGCTCACAAACAATATATTTTCCAATCTTGAAGCCATACAAGGAGAAACATCCCATGAACAAGAGAGAAATTGACGGTTGGAGCAAAATAAATAATAATAAATTCATCCTCTTCAAAACTCTAGGTGGTGGATGTAATATTGGATCCATGGAGATACTTTGCAAAAAGTATCATTAGTTAAACTTATTTAAATCATTCTAGATAATTCATTAAAGAATTAAAGAATTGGGTACACGGGGTGAGAAATGATATAAATTGGTGTGAGTAATTAATGAAATGATTATGGATGGGTGTAAGATTTAATTATGGGTATGAAAAGTATTAATCATAAGAAATGAGGGTAATGTTTAAGAGTAATTATACTTGGTGATTTCCCTTATCTTTAATAAATTAAGAAGATGCAAAAAACAATTTTTTACCTTAGTTTTGTTTACCATTGCATACTTACAATTGTGACTTATTCTTGAGCTTGTATACAAAAAATGGAGCTTGACGAGGACTACAACAAATACTTGAAGAAGTCATTTGATCTACAAAAATGTTGAGTGTGCTAGTGTCGTAGTGCAGGAATCTTATTTAAGCCTGGTGCATGAACATGTTGCTTGGACATAAAAACATATGATTAAACCATCATCGATAAAACCATGTTAAAAACATCTTAATCACTAAAAAGACAAGAAAACAACAATAATTAACCATAAGGTGGAATGGATGTATTTAGCAGTAAATGATGAAATAATGGATATAAGATGTATCAAGAAAGCGGGAATATGGATTATGAATGAAGGTTTTACATGGTAGAAAATATGGAATATTTGGAGCTCAACAAGCCCACAACCACCCCTGTAGCCTTCTAGAATTGGTGAGTTATGAGGAGATCAATGTTGGGTGAGTTGTTTCTCTCATGATATGAGACTAGGAATGCTCAATACAATTGAGGTTCACTAAGTTCTAGAGATAGATGCATCCCCTAGCTTCCTCCACCAATCTGTATAAAGAATGCATTCCAAGGGAAATAGGAAGAATTATTCATTGTTTCATGCTGCAGAAATTTCAGAAGAGCTCCTCTATAGATATCGATCTTCATATAAGGTCATCCTTACTTTTGTGAGGGATAAGGAGGAGCTGGAGCAAGGGACTAGGGAGGAATTCTTTCACAACTCAAGATATTTATCATGATTGATGTACTATTTATCCATTTTTAATATAGATCAATATGGTTTTCCCCTTCCAATGCTTGTGTATTCAATAATTGGTACTTTCATGTGAAAGATCTAATCTTTCCTTGATCATATTAGGCTATATATGGTTTAGATTTTCATTCCTTAAACTTAAAGAGATTTGAGAAAAGTGTGTATTGTCTCTTTGTGTGTAGGTAGAAGGTTGCAGGAGTTGGAACTGGATATTTATATCTTCATCATCTAGGAACATGTGAGGACAACCTTTAGAAATAGGGTATGCCTTTCCATCCCAATTTAATGGCATAATTAGGAAAAATACGATAGATATACAGAGAACCGTGTTGTGATCTATCTCGTTGTATATATTGGATCAAGGATAGATCCAAGGGAGGTCTTTCTTATCCATAGGTGAGATTTATCTAATAACAGAACTTTTGACTTCACTAGGGAAGGATCTTTGATTCATCCATAGTTTTGTATTTCCCTTGCCTTTTGTTCTTTTGAAACTTCATTATAGCCATTAATATTCCTCATCACTCACTAAGGGAGTAGATATTCCAGATATAGTCCATATCTAAGTCTTTTTACCCAAGTTTTGTAGATGGTATCACCTGAACAAATCATACTATAGTGATCAGTTGCGAGATACCTATAGTACAAGCCATGACCACCTGTAGAGTAGTCGCTAGCTACAATACTGTTGGGACACAATTGCCCCTGTAGGTGATTGGTTTTCAAAATTCTCTGAACATTTCCTAGTCATATCTATTTTTGCTTGATCCCATGAGCTTGTTAGATATCTAATAGCCTAGATATAATATCTCTTTGAACCTCTTTTTGTTGTTTGTGTTTTGAAGTGAATTTGAGGTGTTTGAGTGTTTTTGTTGGACTTGATTGTTTAGGTAATATGGATACCTGGTGAGTGGTGTCCTAGGTAGTGTTTCTAGTAAGTCCTTTCAGATATGGTAGTGTATCCTCATTCCCTTTACATTCAATTTGCATGTGTTCAGAGTTTCTTTTTTGCATTGCTAGATAAATTTTTCAACTTTTGGGTTTTTGATCCCATAGAGACATTGGAGTGTGCTTTGGTGCATCACTACCAATATCCTACCAATCCTTATCTTTTTATTAACTGGTTTGATTTGCATATTTATTTTCTTTGTTACATTAAATGAACATTTCATTTAAAAAAACAAAAACAAAAAGAAAAGTGTGCTAGGGTGAAGATTTTGACTTTTTTTTTTTTAGTATTGCATTAGTGTAATTGGTGCTTGAATATCTTGTTCATTTGTTTGGATTGTCTTGAGTGGTTGATTGAGAGAGAGTTCGGTTGTTTTTTTGGTTGTAAAATATGAAAAAAAACATCTAATCCCTTCCTTAGATAGAGTTCATCGAACATAAAAATTGCATCTCTTGCATACATATTTTCTCTTCTTTTGGATTGGAAAAGAGTCACAACATCCTTAAAGTTGCATTTGTTTCGTTGAGTAATTAACAACGATAAGGAAAAAAAAATTAATTTAAAATATATTAGATTCTTTTTCTTCATAACAAACCAACGCTAGACATGATTTAGGGCCTTGGTGTAGTATTGGAGAGTAAACTCTCTAAGGCCACCTAAACTAAACCTACAAGTCACTAGAGAGAGTACAAATCCATTAAAACAACATGTGTGTCACGAAGCTCCTCTAACACAGGAGTTAAGCACGAGTTCTCATTAGGAAAATTAGGGTGATATCCCCTCTCTTCTTATCTTGGCATTTTCTATATTTCTTGGATTACTATGGGTATGTGGGTTTCGAAAGTGCCCAAATATCTCTATGAGGTTGCACTCTCAAATCTTTGGGATTAGTTTCCTTTCCCATATGTGTGGTCCGACCTTCAAATATTCACCTAGTCAGTGATTGTGAGGTTGTAACTATAGTGGCCTTTTCTAGGTACCTACAGAAGTGACTACAAGTGGGAAGTTCCTGGAATACTTGGGGAAAGCATAGAACCTATGTTTCAGTTCCCTGGGAGGGTGCCCACCTTAATAAAGGGTACTTTCACTAGTAAGGGATATTACATGTGGATTACCATAATTGTTCCTCACACCTTCACTAGCCAAGATTTTTGGTACTTGACATCCCCTAGAGGGCTGGTTTTCGAAAGGCTCCTTGATCTATTGGATTGCTTGTTGATAGCCTAGATTTGTTATGGGTGTGTTATTTGGTTCTATGTTTAAGTTGGCCATAATTTGAATGTTTTTCTTTTCATAAAACACTCTAATCACTATGTAAACCCAACCTCTTTTCTAGTCCCATCGCCAATGAGGACTTTCACCAGAGGCTGTGGAATGAACACCTCTTAAATGAAGGTAAATATGTGACATAGGCCTTACTTGGGTTGAAAAAATATTCGAGGACCGTGAGAAAGTAGAATTTGAAGTGGTCAAAAAAATTCATCCACCTAATTTTAACCCTCCTTTGATTGGTTCTAGAGACCTTGTACTCATTTAGGTAAGGGGACACTTCAGTGAGCCTTTTTATTTGTTTGGTGATCCTCACATGATGTCGGGCCTAAGTGTTACATCCAGTATGGTCGATCCTTCAAGCTCGTCAATAACTATCCCAGGAGGCACCTCCCCGATGTCCTCCCTTCCATATATCAATGCCATAGGATCTACACCATCTATGCCTATTTCATCAAGTGTCTCAATTAGGGGAATATTGACAGTTATTGATATTCCTTCCATGAGTCTACCTAGCATTAGCACACCCATCACATCTATTGTGATTCACATGATATGATTTGAATCTAGTAGGGGGCGAAGCCTTGGTTCCAACACCAGAAGTGGATTTATTTATGCTTCTGGCATCCCTATAGGAAGCTCGACCATGTTGAATGTTTTTTTCTCTTTTGGTTGGAATGTGCCTAGCGGGTTTGGGTTTGCTCATAGCCAATCTAGGGGAAAAAATGTTTCTGGGGGATTCAACATCCCATGGGGTAGGTCACCTATGCCTGGAAGTTATAATCCTTCTATGTATACCTATGTTCTTGGGGGCATTCCCCATGGGAGAAATTATGGTCCATGGGGTGGTTACCCTTTTATATATACCTTTGGTCATGGGAATTATTTCCATAGGAGTATTTATGGTTAGGGGAGTAACAATGCTTTGGGGTCTATGCCTGCACTTGGAAGTAATCATATTGAGGGAATATATGGTCCTAAAGGAAGCAATTTTCTTGGGAGTCCTTTTGTCCCTGGAGTAAACCCTCTTGGGGAATATATGGTCTTGAGAGCATCAATTTTCTTGGGAGTTATTCCATCCCTGGGGGAAACAACCCTTCTGGAAACCCATATCCCATTGAAAACTCAAACATGGGGGAGCCTGAGGGCCCATCTAGTTCATATGATTATTCACCTCACAATCAAAAACCAATTTCCAAAATGAAGTTTCCTTTCTTGGTGACGTTATACTTTCTAGACTTGTTGCGGTTAACAAATGACCTCATTCTTCACAACCCATTATGGCCAAAAATTCTTTTCAAACTACCCTTAGTCATGCCTAAATTTGATAAAAAATCGGGGGAAGACCCATTGACACACATAATGGCTTACCATATGTGGTTTTCACCCAATTGTTTGATGGATGATAGTGTTTGATTATGTATTTTCCATATATCCATTACCAGAGGCACTGATAAACAGTATATCAAACTTAAGGGTGCTTCCTTTAATAGCTTTAATGCCTTGGCCATGGAGTTTTAAAAGAATTTCTAGTTACCCATATGGTATGAGATAGGAAATAATCTTTTGACATATTTGTGTCAAGATACTTCCACCTATATCTCTTATCATATCCATGAATGGAGATGACGACATAGGCTCATAAAATTTTAGATTCCTAACCAAATCCTTATGGATTGGTTTACTAAATATCTATTACCATTTATTTCCAAAGAGGTCACAATGGCAGGGGAAGTTACCAAGGAGAAGACCATTTTACATGCCCGACATTTATACTTGATATACTCTTAGTCTAGCACCTTATATGAGATAATTCCACACTCTCCGAGGAAATCATGAATAGATACACACAAACAAAACCAAGGACCCCATGCTGATGGTGTGGTAGGTTTTGTTTCCAATGTATATGTGGGTCAATTAGCTGGAAAGTTGGGTCAAATGCACATTTCACTGCACCCACCACTCAAAATTCTCAAGTTACCGCTCATACCTCCGAGGTGAATTCAATGTAGTCCATGCAATTGAAGAATCATCAACAACCTGGAGGGAAGAAGAAAAACAAAAATAATAATTATAATAATGAGACCATAACTTCTCAAACCCAAAAAAAATCCTAGTGGAGGCACTAAAGAGAAGAAAAGTTATTATTTTCCTTTCAATATTTGTGGGGAATACCATCCTACTCATTAGTGTCCAGAGATGGATGAAATTAATTGGTACATTTCCAAAAAGAAGGCTCCCTAGTAGCTTGATTTTTTGACCCATACATTTCCTCCCTAGCCACAATAAATGGTTACCACAAATATTTCCCCTCTGTAATGGGTCATGGAAGGTACCCCTTAGTTTGAGGGGTCATCCTTGAATAGCCAATTTTTCATGTGTGACTAGTCAGTGTCATTATAAAATTGAGTTGGAAACTATGGGAATCCACATGTTGGTCCTTACACTTAGGATTGAGTACCTTCTCCCCAAACTGGTGGCTTTCCCCAAATAGAGAATCCATCATTTGAGACAGTGTTTCTCCCACCCAAGGGTATTCTTCATCAAGCGATATATAATCCCAATACACTGTCCTTCCAAAAATATAGCATTGTGGAAGACTTGTCCTAGGCACCATCTTCCATGTCTACCCTCGAATTCCTATAGAGATACCCAACACAATGAAAATAATTGTTGTCAGTCATAGGAAGGGTTGATCCTTTCAAGTCCAATTTTATTATGTTTGATCTAGAACATTATTTTCATAGGCTCTCCCACTAAATTGCTTTTAAAATACAAGTAATATTTCATGGGAAGAAAATCTATCGAGCAATTGTTGATGTAGGTTACTCTACTTGAATTATGTATGTTTCATGTTGGAAAGGCATCATATCACCAAATATTGAACCATATAACACTATGTTAAAGGAATTTAATGGAAACATGTTCAGGTCTCATGGCATCATCACCACATTTCTCATTGAGTTATGTGGTAAGACCATTTTTGTTGAAGTGGAGGTGATTAATGCCCCTCTTTAGTACAATTTTATACTTGGGTGCACTTGGTTCTATGAGATGAAATTTATCGTCTCATCAATATTTAGAGTTCCTCACTTTCGTCATAAAGGAAAGATAGTCAAAATCAACCAACTTTCTTTTTTCATCCTAAACCTTAGGACCAATGCGAGTTCTAATTTACCTTTTATTAGTGACTCCTAGAGTTCTTACATGAGTGTTGGTGAGATATTTTCAAATACTCCTCCTTGATGGGTAAATTTACCCTTCCCCAACCACCTCCTTCTTCGAATGTTTCTCCTATCAATATGATCTCTTATTTTACCTATGGATCTCTTGAATCTTTTGATCCTTGGGAGGTACCTCATCCATAGGAATTCGAGTCTTACGAAGATAACATGCCACTCATGGTAGTTGATATTTCCTATTAGGAAATATAGTCAACATCTGCTGACCATGATTTGAATCTCCAATAGGATGTGGAATTCGATCAGTATTATGGTCCTTCATGGGTTGTCACTCCTCCTCTTGCTTCACTTAATTTCCTATATACTGATTTACCTTCTGATGAGTCCATCATTGAAGTCATGGCTTCACTTGATAGGCCATGGGATGACATGCACCATTGAGCATCATTTCTTCCCGATTTGGAATAGTTGGAGGATGAAATTAAAAATATTGTCACTCTTGATAATGTTCAATGGGACCAATCTCCCATTTTGATTAATGATATATTTTCAGATGGGAATTTGGAAAACATTTCAAAAACAATACCCATTGATGTTTCATAGAATCCAGGTGTCGTGCAACACATCCTAATAGGTGCAAATTATTATCCTTAGAAAACAAAACTTTATATTGCGATATTCAAACACTTTTGTGATGTATTTGATTGGTCATATGAAGAAATGCCTAGTATTGAACCCCAGATTTTTGAACATGAGATCAAAATGTATGATGGAACCAAGCCTGTTTAGAAAAATATCTAGCCAGTCAACCTAAAGAAAGTTTCTACCATCAAGGTGGAGGTTTAGAAACTTCTTCATTCCCAATTTATATATCCAGTTCTCTTAACTAAATGGGTATATGATATAGTTATAGTTTCTAAGAAGGGAAACATTAGAGTCTGTGTTGATCATAGGGATTTGAACAAGGCTTGTCCCAAGGATAATTATCCTACACCATTCATTGATCATATTATCGATGAATAAGACAAAAGTGAAATATTCTCGTTCATGGATGGTTTCTATGGCTATAATCAAATATATATTAAATCGGAAGATGGGCACATGAATACCTTAATTTGTCATTGGGGTACTTTTTCTTAGGGCCACATTCCAACAGGACATGTCGTATTTATCTCATGACATAAAAAGTATTGTCAAGGCATACTTAAATGATTTGGTTTCTCGTTCCAAGCTGTGTGAGGATCATCCTAGTCACTTGCGGGCTATATTTACCTGATGTTGTTACTATAATATATGTTTGAAAGCACATAAGTGCATATTTTGTGTGGTATCTGGGTGATTTCTAGGCTTCATTATGTCCAAGTACAAGATCATGATTGATCCTTTGAGGTTTTGGTGATTGTTCAATTGCCTCCTCCTTGAACCATTATCCAACTACAAAGTTTGTAGGGGAAGGAATAATTCTTGTGTATATTCATTGTTAACTATGTTGAGATAACAAAAGGTTTCATGTTCTTATTGAATAAAGATGTGTCTTTTGTTTGGGACAACCAAGGAAAATGTTCATTTGATTCCTTGAATAAGGAATTGATGTCAACTCCATTATTTATATCTCTTGATTACAATTAGGAATTAATTATCTATATCACATCCTCTAAATCCACCATCAGTGTGGTTCTTGTCCAGGATGATAGTGTGCAAAAATAACATGCCATATATTATCTTAGAAAAGACCTTGCTGGTCTAGATCTTTGGTATTCACATATAGAAAAGTTGGCCTTGGAAGATGCCTTTGTTGTCCAACATTTATGAAATTACATACTCCTCTAGAAAAAAACATTTATTTCTGACGCCAACCCAATGCAACACACCTTGAGGCATCAAACCATTGGGGGGAAATACTCAAAGTGGATTGTTATCTTACAAGAGTTTGACCTGAAGTTCATTTCTTCCAAATCCAAAAAATATTTGTCTTTCACTGAGTTGATTTCTAAACTTCCCTAAGTTGATGATGAACTTGTGTCTATTGAATCTTTCCTTGATGAGTTATTATTCCTTATTGACTCATATGATTTCTGGTATGAGGATTTCCTCCTATATCTTTTGTTACCCCCCCATGCCTAGGGGTAACTAGAGGAGATCATGTATCATGGCCCACAATGGAGAACATGATCTC
>ML812284.1:82277-115093 GCA_009831015.1 Picea engelmannii
CCCCCCCCCTCATTCATTTTTATAGATACATTTCAACCAAATCTCATCACATTCAAGAAACCCATAGTATAGGAGATGGTAATCCATAGTCACCATGAGGTATGCTACAAGTTGTTTCATGAAAAGTGTTGTGATTAATTTATCGGGCATGTGGATGAGGATATTTGGTTGAAGTTGGATAATGGATCACTAATTTGGGGAATTGTGTTAGGTTCCTTATTTCACCTTGGTGGTCAGCTTTGTTCCCTAGTCTAGTGTTGTCACCACCCAGGGAAAATGGGTACTACTAGGGGGGCCTCTCAAGGGTAACATTTCATTCCCCTCCATATTTTATCCTCTCCTACTGTACTAAAATTCGACAATGGGTCATAGTCCATTCTATCATGAGAAGAGGGACTGAAATCCCATAGGTTGTTTCACAACTGCTATGAAAAGAATAATAAATCAATGCTAAAAAAAGAAACCAATGATAGAAAAGAGTATCAACAAAAGTCGATCCAAATTTTAGCTCTAATCTTTCATTTCTTACCTCAATCCAAAAAATGCAATGCTAATGGATGAAAAACTTACAAAGGGGACTTGAAAATATATAATAAAGAAGGACTTAGAAAAAGGAAATAGGGGGGATTGGAAAAAATAGAACAAAAATATGGGGTAACTAAAGAGAAAGTGCACCCTACACAAAGGAGCTCATAGAAATGGATTCAATGACACCACTAGCCATGAAGTAATACCTAAAACCATATCACTATCACACTTACTCTTGAAGGGTTTTTTACTTACCCTTGTAACTCTCGGGACCTATCCCTCTAGCTGGGTTATTTTATTTCCTATCTTGGTGACACACCTAATAGGGTTAGATGAAGGCCCTCCCATACTTAAACTTAGTAACTCACATAATGTCCCAGGATAGTGAGATGCTTGAAGAGGATACTGAGGTGAATTATATTACATGGCTTATATCTTAAGTTCCAGCTTACTTTGCATGTTTTAAGGAATAATGTTTCGTATGAACTTGGGATGACCATGTTCTATACTTTTTTTGTGTTTTTGTTTTGGATGGCCCTAACATAGTTCTTTGATGGACATCTTGTTATTGCACCTAGGACGATGTGCCTTTATTGCAAGACCTGGGAACATGTGATGGAGAAAATTGGGTCATCCAGTGACTCACCACCCTCAGATATTGGCTCTCACATCTTGAAAACCTTGGATGAGAACTGGATTGGTCTTGATTTGAGCAGTTACAATAATTATGACATATGTATGGGCTGGAATCCCCAAAGTCTAGGAATAGTACCCCAACACTTATTTTGCACCAGGATCAAGGACGTTGCAACAAAAAACAATCAGAGATAGTGTAGAGTTGATATGCAACTCCCCAAAGCCTAGATGTTGGCCTTGGATATTAGATGCTTGCCCTGTTATGGTTATGATGTCACTTTCTAGGGTTTGAAATGGATAGGGTTTGATGGATGGATGGGTACTTGAGATGATTTGGCATGAACTTGGGTGAGGAGAGACCTCACTTAACATCTACTCCACCTTAGAGGATTCCACATGGAATTTGGAGGCCTTAACTTAGCCTTTGGAGGCTTGATGTCACCATTCCTAGCCTTGACATATCACACATGTGGGAATTATGATGCATTTTAACATTTATTACATAATGTAAAGGTTAAATGAGGGGCCAACCCCACTTGTATTATGTTTTTAGCAAATTGTGTGGAAAAATTTGTGAGGTTAGCCCGATATAAAAAGGATAAACCTCAATTTCATTTTAGGATCATCACTTCTCACCTTTGTTAGAAACACATTTGAAATTTTCACCCCCTAAGGGTTACTAGCTCTTTCTCTCTCATGTGTTTGGCTTGGAATGGTCTCGTGTGGATGGATTTTCTAATTTTGGATGGATATTTCTATAATTAGGGTTACATTATCTTGGTTTCTTTGATGAAGTAAGAGTATTTATGCAATTTATTTTCTCGCTATTAATGTTTATGGTCAATTTTTTTTTTTTTGCAAGGAATCTCATTTGGTGAAACTCTAAGAGAGGAACATAAGTTCTTTTTCCTCTAACAAGGTTATATTTTTCCAAAAGATGGTTAATTTTCCTTGCTAGGGTTAGAACCCTAAATCCCTAAAGTGCTAACACTTTAGGATTTTATCCCTAGACTTTTGACCTTCAACTAGTTGAAGCTACAAGAAGGGATGAACAACTTCTAGGGCCCAAATGTGGTTGCACCCTAAATGTTCTTCTCCTCAATATCTAATACCTGAAGTCCAAATGTGTTTGCACCTTAGGGTTTAGATCCTACCTCTTGATCTCAAGTTGGCCATCCTTCAAACCTAGTTGCATTTGAAAAGACTCCATACCCTAAAGGGAATTGATCTAAGAATATATTCTCTTGGTGAACTAATTGATAATAACTCTCTTTTAAAATTATCAAGATCTCTACTAATTTTACTAACACTAACATTGAAAAAATCACTACACTTCTTACTGCTATTATAAAAAGTTATCTACAACCATCTGAAAACACTTTAATTTGTCACATACACTCATATAAAGGTGGCATAACTGATTTAGAAGTTTCATATAACAATTGGATAATATTCTAGTGAATGTATGATCCAGGTGGATATTGGTGACCAACCACCTATTCCAACTGGCTCAAAATAGTTTTCTGACAACTTGCTATTTTTAGCAGTTTTTCGGTTCCTAAACTTTTGGGGCCATGTTGAGGGCCTAAATGAAGTTTTTTTGGGATAGAGCACCTCAATGATAGCCAAAGTATTTGATTGATCCCCCAAAATGAATCTCCTCAATGATACATTTCCAATGAACTATCGTGCACCCCAAACAGAGATCGTATGCCAAAGTTACGCCCTCGGGAAGTTGATACACCAAATTGTTGATATTATGGTAGGTGCAGGAGGTATTTACCTCCATGTGTAAACCTGACGAGAATAGAATATTTCGAGAAGCAAGAAGAAACCCTAATTGATTGGTTAATAACCCTAGAAGACAAGTCGACTTAAGGGAATGACTTGTATTAGGTTATTAGTCTCTAAGAGAAGAAGTCGGCTAAAGGAAATAATATATACTAAAGAATTAGTACCCAGAATAAGAAGTCGGCCTAGGCAGTCTGCCAGATTTAGTATAAATATAGGAGGCCAGTCTTCATTTTGGCAGGAATTCTCAGAACTG
This sequence comes from Picea engelmannii, assembly GCA_009831015.1. Lineage (NCBI taxonomy): Eukaryota > Viridiplantae > Streptophyta > Pinopsida > Pinales > Pinaceae > Picea > Picea engelmannii. The sequence goes on from ML812284.1 coordinate 85,489, forward strand.
CAGAAGAAACACTTGTGTGCACTGCAGTTGGCCAGTTTGTGCGCAAGACTAGAGGAGAGCTGCCATTGCAGCTAGCAGATTTTGGTTTTGGCTTGAACTATCTCTTAGTTATGGTTTGGGCTATCTGATCAACTCTTGTTTGATGCGTTATCCTTGGAGAAGGGTGTTCTACCCTTTGTTTTGCTATCTGGCCTAGGGTTTTCTTTCAGAATGATTCTCTGTCACGGTTAAGGTGCTTGGGGGTGGCTTCAACCTATGGTTGGGTGACAATAGTGATTTTGTCTATGGTAAAATGAGCACATTCTAACAGGTTATGGGCCCAAACCTCCTTCATTCATTCTAACCATTGGAAGGGAGCATATCCATAAGGATACTAAGCTCGTTGAAGAACGACCACTAGGGTTTCTAGCAGGAGCAGTTACTAAATCATTGTCACTAGGGTTACTAGTAGGTGCAGTTGCAGAAACCCTAACCCTATCATTGAGGCACCTTAAGTGAAGGGATTGACCTAATTTCTAGATAGACTAGTGCACCCTAGCCTAGCACACCTCCTGGTACTCTCAGCAAGCCAAGACGTCAAGTTTGAATTTTTAATAAAATCTAGGGTTGACCGAGTCAAGGCAACCATGACCTACTCTATGAAGTCAGAAAAAAAGTTAGATGGTAAGCCATCTTCACCATGAGGTATGTTAGTCCTTATTTCATTCAAAGTGTTGTGCTTAATTTGTCGGGCATGTGGATGAGGATATTTGGTTGAAGTTGGATAATGGATCACTAGTTTTGGAAATTGTGTCATTTTTCTTGTTTCACCTTGGTAGTCAACTTTTGTACCCTAGTCTTGTGTTGTCACCGCCCATGGAAAATGGGTACTACTAGGGGGGCCTTTCAAGGGTAACATTTTTTTCCTCTCCATACTTAACACTTTCCATTTTGGATCCTCTCATAGTGTACTAAACTTTAGCAATGGGTCATGGTCCATTCTCTCATGAGAAGAGGGGTTGAAGGCCTAGAGGTTGTTTCACAATTTCTATGAAAATAATAAGAAACTGATGCTAAATAAATAAAGGAATGATATAAAAGAGGACCAACAAAAGTTAGTCCAAACTTGACCTCTACTCTTTCAGTGCTCACTTCGGTCCAAAAAATGCAATGCTAATGCCTTAAAACCTTAAAAAGGGGACTTGCAAATATATAATAAAGCAAGACTTAGAAAAAGGCAATAAGGGGGATTGGAAAAAATAGCACGTAAATATGGGGTAACTCAAGAGAAAGAACACCCTCCATAAAGGTCCTCATAGAAATGGATTCAATGAAACCATTATCCATGAAGTAATCCCTAGAACCATATCACTATCACACTTAGTCTTGAAGGGTTTTTACTTTCCCTTGTCACTCTCAGGACCTATCCCTCTACCTGGAATATTTTATTTCCTGTCTAGGTGGCACACCTAATAGGGTTGGATGAATTCCCTCCCATACTTAAACTCGGTAAATCACATGAGGTCTTGGGCTAGTGTGATGCTTGAAGGGGATATTGAGGTGAATTATCTTACATGGTTTATATCTTCATTTGCAGCCTGCTTTGCATGTTTTAAGGACTAATGTTTCTAATGAACATTAGCTTATCATGATATATACTTTGATTTGTTTTGGATGGGCCTGACATAGCTCTTTGAGGGACGTCTTGGGCTTGGACCCAAGACATTATTCCTTTATTACAGGACTTGGGCATGTGTGATGGAGAGAAATGGGTCATCCAGTGACTCAACACCCTCAAATATTGGCTCTCACATCCTCATAACCTTGGACGATGGATAGATGGGCTTTGGTTTGAGCAGATAAAATCATTATGGCACATGTATGGGTTGGAATCTCGACAATATAGTCATATTTCCCAAACACTTATTCTGCACCAGGATCAAGTACATTGCAGTAGCAGATAATCAAATATAGAGTAGAGATGATATGCATCTCCCTAGAGCTTGGACACTGGCCTTGGAGCCTATATGCTTGCCCTATTATGGTGTTGATGTCACCTTTTAGGGTTTTACATGGCTAGGGTTTGATGGATGGATGGGTACCTAAGATGATTTTGCATGACCTTGGGTGAGGATACACCTCACTTGAAATCTACTTCACCTTGGAGGATGTGACGTGGACTTTAGAGGCTTGACATCACCTTTCCTAGCCTTATTGTTTCACACGTGTGGGAATTATGATATATTTTTAAATTTATTATACATTGTAAAGATTAAATGAGGGGTCGAACCTACTTGTATTATGTTGTTGAAAAAGTGTGTGGAAAAATCTGTGAGTTTATCCTCATATAAAAAGGCTAAACCTCACTTTCATTTTAGGATCATCACTTCTCACCTTTGTGAGAAACACATCTGAAATTTCCAGCCTCTAAGGGTTACTAGCTCTTTCTCTCTCATGCACTTTGAATGGAATGGCCTCTTGTGGATGGATTTTCTTATTTTGGATGGATATTTCTGTAGTTAGGGTTTAATTCTCTTAGTTTCTTGGATGACATAAGTGTATTTAGGCAATTCATTTTCTCGCAATTAATTCTTATGGTGAAATTGTTATTTGTTGCAAGGAATCTTGTTTGGTGAAACCTTAAGAGAGGAGCATAAATGCTTCTTCCTCTCACAAAGTTACATTTGTCTAAAAATTGGTTAATTTTGTCATTTCTAGGGTTAGAACCCTAAATACCTAAAGTGATATCACTTTAGGATTTTATCCCTAGAATTTTGACCTTCAACTAGTTGAAGCTAAAAGAAGGGAGGAACAACTTCTAGGGCCCAAATGTGTTTTCACCCTATAATTTTTTCTCCTCAAAATCTAATACCTAAGGCCCAAATGTGCTTGCACCTTTGGTTTTAGATCCTACCTCTTGGTTTCAAGTAGGCCATCCTTTAAACCTAGTCAAATTTCAAAAGACTCCATACCCTAAAGGGAACTTATCTAAGAAGTTATTCTCTTGGAGAATTGATTGATAAACACTCTCTTTTAAAATTATCAATCTCTCTACTAATTTTACTAACACTAACATTGGCAAACTCATTCTTACTATTGTTATAAAAAGTTTGCTACAACCATATGAAAACACTTTAATTTGTTGCATACACTCATATAAAGGTGGATTAACTCATTCAAAATTTGCATCTAACAATTGGATAATATTCTAGTGGATGCATGCTAAGTTTTCATGGTCAATTGTTGCATTTTTTAGCATTAATTGTTGTTGTTGTTGCAAATAATTTACTACTATCATATAATTATTTATTGCTGCAAATTTATAACATCCATTGCGACTTGTCTTCTCTAGTGTCCTAAGAGGTTATCTTTGCATACTTTGACTTGGAAATTTCTATATATATGCTGCAAAGTGTTCTTGTTCTGGGAAGGTAATCAAATCATATTCCAACCTCTTCTTGTATGTGACCTAGAAAAATCATCCAATGAATAAGACAGGGGGCGGTAGGCTTGGTTACTATACTTGCTAATTGATCCCGTGAGGTCACTAGGGAAGACTCCCTTGTGGTGGACCTCTTCCATCACTAAAACGATGGAAGTTCTTAATAAGGTGACAGTGGTAGTTTATTTCATAGTTACACAATATTTGGGAGTATTTTGTTGGGATTTTCATAAGTACAAATACTGTGGTAACATCCCCAAACGAAACATTTCCATCCTCAGTTATCTCGAGATGAGTGTTGACGCATCTACCATCAAGCTAGACAATACCTTATCATTGATGATCACACTCTTTATCATTGAGGGGTTGGTTTGATTATACTTCAATGTATTTTCCATGAGGAATCTGAGTGAGTCATGAATGAATTCCATGCTAGAGCATGTGACAATCTTCTCTTTGGGTTGGCTACTGCCCAGAATATTTTTCACGTAGGATACTTTTGGCCCATGATCTTCAAATTTTCTATGCATTTTGTCTAGATGTGCCACACCTATTAATTATTTACTCATAAATAGCACACTCATCCTACTTTGGTACATTCTATGGTTGTCATCAATCCCTTTTCCAAATGGAGGAATGATTTTTGGCATGTAATCCTTCCTCAACTAATGGCCATTGATACACCATCTATTAGAAAAATGGGATCGAAGAGAGAAAAAAAAAACAACGATGTGGAAATAAAACAAAAAGGATACACAATACAATAGAGACACATATATACATGGTTCACCTAGTGTGGGCTACATCCACCAGAGAAATTGCCAGGTCCTTCCTTTTTTTTATCCAACAAATGAAGGGATACAACCTACAACACACCTGGTGCAACTTCCTCTTCTTTGTCTCACAATATCCTCTCTCAGAATATAATATTCACACTCACACATAGCCACAATAAAATTACTCATAAAATAGGGTTGCCTTCTAGGGAAAAAATGATAACATAAATTCTATTGTCATATCTATGACCTTATAATGAATGGTCCAGATTGACTATGAAATTACAATATTTTACAAGGAAATTTTCCTAAAACATTTTCTTCTGGGGCACTTCCCTTGAACCCCCACTAGGGGGTGGGGATCCATTAATTTCCCCCCACCCCGCCCCCACCCCCCCTGGATCCAAATGTCGGGGGGAAGACCCCCCACACCCCCCCCATTAGGAAATGGGGTCAAAATGCAGCTGAAACAAGACCTCTAAATCATGAATATAATCAGGCTCCACAACAAACATCATCATGGCCATTGAATACTTCACCAAGTGGGTAAAGGCCTTGCCTACCTTTTCTAACAATGACACTACTAATTCGTTATCCATATTCAATCACATTATTTCCTGATTTTGTGCTCTTAGGACCATTGCAATGTTCTACGGGTCCCAATTTTGCACCAAGATTATGATTGAACTAGTCTCCAAGTTGGGTTTTCATCATGATAACTCAACACCCTATTATACTTAGGAAAATGGTCAAGTTGAAGCTATCAACCATGTTCTAAAAAACATGATCTAGAGGATGTTAGATAAATAAAATACTGACTGACATATTATGCTATTTTTGGCACCATAGGCCTAACAAATGTTAGCCAAGACCTCCCCTTGACTTACAAAATTTCAACTCGTTTTTGGTATGGAGGCATTCATGTCAATTGAATGTGAAATTCCATCATTGAAGATAGTCATAGAACTCTTTACCCACACCTCCATTGAGGAAGAATGACTATTTTTCTTTTCCCATCTTGATGAACAATGTCATGATTTTGCATTAGCCAATGAGACTCATCAAAAGTGCGTAAAATCCCAATATAACAAGTTAGTTTGACCTCATGTATTTTCAGAGGGTGACATTCTTTTGGATATGACTAGGACCATGACACATTAGGAGAAGGTAAGTTTTAAACCTTGTGGCATGGTCCCTACATTCTAAATGCGTCTTACATAAAGGGGCTTGTGAGTTAATGGATTATGATCGAAACCCACTTTCAGAGCCTCACACTGGGATCTACCTCAAAAAGTGTTATGATTATTCCACATGGTTGCATGATTCTTTGTACAAAGTGTATTTTAGATTTTGGATTGGTGTGATTTTTTATTTTATGTGTGTGATTTGTCTTGGTTCCATGATTATCATGCTTTATGTTTGATTTCTAGATGTCAACATCCACCTAATTTTTTGTAAGCTTCACAGACGATGCACTTCCACTGCATCGGTGATTTTCTCACCCATCGACAAATTGTGAGTTCAGGGGGCATTTACCTTGGTCCTGCAAACAATACATTTCATATTATAGTGTGGTCATCTAGCTCTTATATGAGGCTCTTTCTCTCAATATTCACAGGTTAGTTGTCAGGATGGACACCTAGCTACTAGTATCTCAGTTGAATCATGCTTATCTGGGCCAGAGTCCTACATTGCTTCACACATATCTAAGGGTTCATCTTATTGAAAGGTACTTTATTTCATTGACTACCAATATATTCCAAGAGGGTCTAATGCATTGGCTAATTATTTCATAGTTTGGCAACTGCCATAGTAATTAGGAATTTCAAAATCATGCATGTACATAAAAACAGGTAAAATTCACATATATAGACAACCATAAGTACTTTTTGTCTTGTACTTATGGTTGTCTATATATGTGAATTTTACCTGTTTTTATGTACATGCATGCTTTTGAAATTCCTAAGTACTGTGGCAGTTGCCAAACTATGAAATAATTAGCCAATGCATTAGACCCTCTTGGAATATATTGGTAGTCAATGAAACATAAGTACAAGACAAAAAAAACATTGATCGATATATATATATATATATATATATATATATATATATATATAAGAGTGTTCGGTTACATCATCCCAAAAAATGTTGTAGTGTACAAAATTAGGCTACATGGATCATCCCGATACAATATATGCTAATCAGATAATCATATATGTCATAGTAAAATAGTGAGGAGATTATCCTCTAGTCATCCTAAGCTGCATGAGTGTCATGGTAATAAACCACTGCATGGGCCACTTTCCTGAGCAACTAAAGGAAAAGGTGGGACACACCCACAATGTAGTTCTACAAACCTTGGTGGAATCTCCTCCATCCGCATGGTGGGAAACCCCATTGTCACACCCTTGAATTTCCTTCGCACCTCACAAAGTTCCTCAATTTCACCCCCTCCCCCTCGAAAAATGCCTCATTAATTCTCCCATGGCGGGTCGGCCCCATCCATCTAGTCATGTTGGTCCCACATATGTGTCAGATCAACAATTTGGTTGGTTATACTACATCAACAATAAAAATACATATTTCAAAAACATAAAAAACATCATAAAACTCGATAATTTCTAAAAACAATTTTCACAAGTCTCACCAAGTGGTTCCCACTATTCTTCGGTGGGTAATGTGAGCTCTGGGTCCCAATGAAAGTCACTTCTCTAATATGGGAAGTCTTCAATGACAATGATCTACTCATTCCACCAATGAACCCAGGTAGGCCCGAAATGAATTTTCATATTGTCACCTATGACTCACATCAGATAATCATCCAACCATAACATCTTTGGGCCATTGGGCCCTGACTATGGTACAATTTCCTGAGGTCTCATGATAGGAATAATATCTAGGAAAAATGTGATGAAAATCACGTCATAATGATGCAGGAGCATCACTCCACGTCATCAAGCGCCAGCCACCCAATGTGCATTCAATGGAGAAGAGAGGCGCAACCCTCTCACTTTCAAATTTCAAATTTGAATTTAATGAATTAAATGTTTGTAAGGATGGTAGAGCCGAAGTCATGCCTTTGAGAATGCTATAATTGGTGTCACCTTAATGGCTGACAGGTCGATGGGGATCTAAATCCGATTCGGATTAGATGGCCCATTCAATGTAATTCATTATAATTAATGAGAGTTGGTGAGGATGGAAGGAAGCGCTCGAGGAACCCCCTTTTGTAAAAGAATCTTCTTTTGTTTTTGGGGAGAAGTTAGAGAGGCATAAGAATAGAATAGAGAAGAGAGATAGGAGAGGAGAGCCAAGACTCTGTTGCAGTCCGAGCTTGAACACATTGTAAAGAGGCATTTTCATATTAATACAAACAGAGCAATTTTTCCTGCATGTTATTCTGTGTATGTTGATGAATGTCTTTATGTGTTTATGATATGTTGTAGATGTATGTGATAGGTTCCATCTGCAGGTGACAGATAGAATTAGATATCTGTGGAGTTCTTTGATTTTAGGTTTGGGTTCTTTGAGGCTTCATGCAAGAGGTTGCATGACAGAATACTGCAGGTTCTGCAAGCCGGTGCAAGGAGTGCACTTTTGAATTCTATGGAGTTTAGACAGAGACATGCCAGGAGGGTGCACCAGCTGGAGTCACTGACTCAAGGAGAAACCTCAAGTTTGTTGAATACCTTGGAGGTAAGACTGTGCAGAGGAAGGCACAGAGATAAAAAAATCACGGAAGGTTCTGTGGAATCTTTGCCAAGAGGGCATTGAGCAAGTGCATAGAGTGCACAAAAGAACTCTATTCTGAGTTCAGAGAGAGAAGAAGTGTCGAGAGGGAAGACATAATCAATAAGGATTCTATGAGACTCTGCCAAGAGGTCATTGAGTGGATGCACAGGGTGCACAGAAGGAACTCTATTTCAAGTTCAATAAGAAGACAGAGTCATTGAAGATTCTATAGAAACTGTGCTAGGAGGCATCGAGTGAGTGCAAGGAATGCACCCGAGAAGAACTCTCTTTCCAGTTCTGAGATAAGGGAAGTGTCATGGGGAAGACACTCACAGGGTTACTGAACACCTTGCAGGTTCAACAAAGTGTGCTTGAGCAGGAAGTTGCCAGAGGGCACTTGCATTCCTTCAAGGAGAGGAAGGGACAGAGACACTTTGAGATCAGAGCCTTAGATAAGCTCAAAATAGATAGCACAACTGCGTGCAAGGACCCTGCAAGGAGTCATAGAGGCCAAGAAAACCCTTTGGAGGGTTCAGAGTTTGAGGATCTCAGGAGGGACAACGTTCCTAGAATATCGACGGAATCCAAGGTTACAGGCTTCGCAGCAGAGACAAAGGCCGAGGCCTTTTGGAGCGAGAAAGTCTTCAAAGGGAAAGGAAGAAGGGAATGCTCAGGAGGGAGCACAACTGCCGTTAGATCAACTAGAGAGATGAGATATGGACCGTCGAGTTTCACGTCCAGATGCACGAAGGAAAGTACACAAGGAAGAGAAACAACTCTAGGCCGTTGGATCTAGTGTAGAGGACCGATAGCCATCGGATCCGGAGGAAGGTGCATGGAGTAACCTCAGAGAGGTCACGTAGAAGAGAGAAGCAACAGGGGCTGTAGATTCCCCTTTGGAGTGGAATTTTTCCATTTCGACATTTCGGGGTCTGGGAGGTTGAAGGACCAGGAACCATCTACAGTTGGAATTGCAAAATGAGAAAACCCGAAAACATTCGGAGGCTAAGGGAAAAGCCAAGGCCTGCTAATCCTTTTTGACATTTCAGGAACTGGGTGTTCGGGAGGCTAGGAGTTGGGAGACAGGGAGTCCCGACTCACGAAATCGTGAAATGTGAAAACCCGAAAACATTCAGAGGCTAAGGGAAAAGCCAAGGCCCGCTAAGCCTTTTCGGCATTTCGAGAATTGGGTGTCCGGGAGGTCAGGAGTTGGGAGACAGGGAGTCCCGACTCGTGAAAATGTGAAATGAGGAAACCCGAAACCATTCGGAGGTCAAAGGAGGAGGCAGAGTCATCAAGTCCTATTCGGTGTTTCGGCGACCGGGAACTTAAGAGGAAAAGGAGCCTGTGAGTGCTCACATGCGGGAGTCCCAAAACCCCGAAAACATGAAAGGTGGGTTGGTCGAAAGCTCGTGCCTAGTGCTTGTTTGCACAGGTGGGGTTTTTGTGGAAGGACATGTGGATTGGATTCGTGGGGTTCCAGCAAGGGCCCAAAAGAACTACTTCGGTTCTACGGATTCAAAGAAGAATGATCCTATGTGGATCTCGGCCCGAGGGTCGGGGTTCTGCGTCAAGTGTGGCATCAGAGCTGATATTTTCATCTGTAGATTTTAGGCGAAGGATACAGAAAAGGAAGACAAAGTGTTGAAGCTCTGTGATGATTGTTGCAAGGTGTGCCGCAGTCAATAGATAGTCAGGAGGACTGTAGGAGATGCTGGAAGCACTCATGGTTGTAGAGTGACAACAACAAGTTTTCCAGGAGGGCATATAGGAACAGGAAGATGGCTACTGAAGGCCATGAACTGGGTGGAAGGAAGAACCACTAGCAGCAGAGAAAAGATGAGATGGATAAAGAGCTCGCTGAGATAAGGGTGACGATGGAGGAGCTTGCACTGTGGGTGCAACAGAATGCAAAGACACATTGGGTGTATGAATGGCCTCTGAGGGGGAAAGAAAAGTGGCCAGTCAAGAAATTGTTGGCCAGAGGATAGTGAAGGCTGTTGAGGAGGTGGCTGAGGTATGTGAAAATCCTCAGGCCCACAGATGAGATGGTTCATTCCTGTGAGCCAGAAGCTGGGAGAAATCTCGGTGATGATGAAGAGGAGAGATCAAGCAGATATCTCATAGACTGCCAGGTGGGCAGAGGTGAACTTTTAAATTTCCAGGTGGGCAATAGAAAGAGATCAAGTGAAGATCTTGTGAACTACCAGGAAGGTAGTGAAGAAAGTTCAGATTTCTAGGAGGGCAATGAGATGAGATCACTGGAGGACCTCATAGACTGCTAGGAGGGCAGAGAGGAAATCCCATATTGCCAGGTGGGCAAGGGAAAATCAGTGAGACTGCCTGAAAGTCTCAGGGACTCAGGAGTGAGTTTAGGTCAGCAAGGAGTGCTGAGAAGTGAAGATTCATGTGGTTTTGCAGACCATGTGAATGAAGATGATGACAAGTTAAAAACTTGCCCCATCTATAAGGAGGATCAGAAGAGCATTCTGATGATTGGAGGGATAAAGGTATTCCTTCCATATAGCCCAGTTGAGGCCAACGGGTGTGTTGTCAATGCAACAACAACCGAAGGACAACTAGCTGTGACTGTCAAAGAGATGGAGTAGATATCAGAAGCTGCACAAGGAGAAGAGGAGGAGCACGCAGATCAGATGCTCACTCCATGGGAGATGGAGTTGGAAATGTTAGAGGATTGGATGAACAATCTAGAACTAGTAGATGACTTCCATGAGCAGACAGTCATGTAGATGTTAGCAGAGGAGCATTCCGACGAATTGCTCAAAAATTTCAGCCAGGGAGATAAAGAGTTGATGATGACTGCAATGTTGAGGCATGCAACAGAAGATGAAGAAAAATTCCAGTCTGAGGAGCAGCTGGAGGAAGATGGAGATGCACCAGCAGGAGAAATGGTAGAGGCAAGTCTGTCAGAGAAGGTGACTGAACAATAGGTCAGTCAAGAAGATAAGATTGCAGAACTGAATTTTGTAGCAGAGTGGCAAGCTAAGGCCACAGAGGAAGAAAATATCATGGGGGATCTAGTTGATATACCCATTTGCAGGGAAGAAGTGCAGTGGAGTAGGCTACAAAAGGAGAGCCAACCCTGGGAGTAGCTGGAAAAGGTGATTGAGGAGATCATAAGGCTGATGATCAGATCAATAGAAGCGATCAACAAAGGGAAGCTGAGCAGAGGAGAACCTGCAAGAGTAGCAGGGTAGCAGCAACAAAGCAGTGGAACAGATGGACAGCTCCAGAGAACTATTTGGGATCCAGGTGGATTTCAACAGTGGTGCTGGGAAGCTCATGATTTTTGTAGCTGAGGAGTATGATCCAGGAGCATCACTCCATGTCATCAAGCATCAGCCACCCAACGTGCATTCAATGGAGAGGAGAGGCGCAGCCCTCTCACTTTCAAATTTCAAATTTGAATTTAATGAATTAAATGTTTGTAAGGCTGGTAGAGCCGAATCCGTTCCTTTGAGAATGCTATAGTTGGTGTCGCCTTAATGGCTGACAGGTCGATGGGGATCTAAATCCGATTCGGATTAGATGGCCCATTCAATGTAATTCATTGTAATTAATGAGAGTTGGTGAGGATGGAGGGAAGAGCTCGAGGAACCCCCTATTGTAAAAGAATCTTCTTTTGTTTTTGGGGAGAAGTTAGAGAGGCAGAAAAATAGAATAGAGAAGAGAGATAGGAGAGGAGAGCCAAGACTCTGTTGCAGTCCGAGCTCGAATACATTGTAAAGAGGCATTTTCATATTAATACAAACAGAGAAGTTTTTCCTGCATGTTATTTTGTGTATGTTGATGAATGTATTTATGTGTTTATGATATGTTGTAGATGTATGTGATAGGTTCCATTTGCAGGTGACAGATAGAATTAGCTATCTGTGGAGTTCTTTGATTTCAGGTTTGGGTTCTTTGAGGCTTCATGCACGAGGTTGCATGACATAATACTATGGGTTCTGCAAGCTAGTGCAAGGAGTGCACTTTTGAATTCTGCGAAGTTCAGACAGAGACATGCCAGGAGGGTGCACCAATTGGAGTCACTGACTCAGGGAGAAACCTCAAGGTTTTTGAATACCTTGGAGGTAATACTGTGAATAGGAAGGCACAAAGATAACAGAACCATTGAAGGTTCTATGGAAGCTTTGCCAAGAGGGCATTGGGAAAGTGCATAGAGTGCACATAAGAACTCTATTCTGAGTTCAGAGAGAGAAGAAGTGTCGAGAGGCAGGAAATAATCACCAAGGATTCTGTGAGACTCTGCCAAGAGGGCATTGAGTGGATGCACAGGGTGCACAGAAGGAACTCTATTTTGAGTTCAGTCAGAAGACAGAGTCACTGAAGATTCTGTAGAAACTCTGCCAGGAGGCATCGAGCGAGTGCAAGGAGTGCACCAAGAAGAACTCTCTTTAGAGTTCTGAGATAAGGGAAGTGTCACGGGGAAGACACTCACAGGGTTACTGAACACCCTGTAGGCTCAGCAAAGTGTGTTTGAGCAGGAAGTTGCCAGAGGGCACTTACATTCCTTCAAGGAGAGGAAGGGACAGAGATACTTTGAGATCAGAGCCTTAGATAAGTTCAGAAGAGATAGCACAACTGCATGCAAGGACCCTGCAAGGAGTCGCAGAGGCCAAGAAAACCCTTTGGAGGGTTCAGAGTTTGAGGAGTTTAGGAGGGACATCGTTCCTAGAATACCGGCGGAAGCCAAGGTTACAGGCTTTGCAGCAGAGACAAAGGTTGAGGCCTTTTGGAGTGAGAAAATATTCCAAGGGAAAGGAAGAAGGGAATGCTCAGGAGGGAACACAGCTGCCGTTGGATCAGCTAGAAGGAAAGTGCACAAGGAAGAGAAACAGATCTGGGCCGTTGGATCTAGTGTAGAGGACCAATAGCCATCGGATCTGGAGGAAGGCGCACAGAGTAACCTCAGAGAGGTCGCGCAGGAGAGAGAAGCAACATGGGTTGTAGATTCCCCTTTGGAATGGAATTTCGTCATTTCGACATTTTGGGGTCTGGGAGGTTGAAGGACCAGGAACCTTCTGCAACCGGAATCGCGAAACGCGAAAAACCCGAAAACATTCAGAGGCTAAGGGAAAATCCAAGGCCTGCTAAGCCTTTTCAGCATTTCTGGAACCGGGTATTCGGGAGGCCAGGAGTCGGGAGACAGGGAGTCTCGAATCATGAAATCACGAAATGTGAAAACCCGAAAACATTCGGAGGCTAAGGGAAAAGCCAAGGCCCGCTAATCCTTTTCGACATTTCGGGAATCGAGTGTCCGGGAGGTCAGGAGTCAGGAGACAGGGAGTCCCGACTCGTGAAATCGTGAAACGCGGAAACCCGAAACCATTCAGAGGTCAAAGGAGGAGGCAGAGTCGTCAAGTCCTTTTCGGTGTTTCGGCGACCGAGAACTTAAGAGGACAAGGATCTTGGGAGAGCTCGCATGAGGGAGTCCCAAAACCCCGAAAACACAAAAGGTGGGTTGGTTGAAAGCTCATGCCTAGTGCTTGTTTGCGCAGGTGGGGTTTTTGTGGAAGGACTTGTGGATCAGATTCGTGGGGTTCCAGCGAGGGCCCGAAAGAACTACTTCAGTTCTGTGGATTCGAAGAAGAACGATCCTGTGTGGATCTCGGCCCAAGGGTCGGGGGTCTACGTCAAGTAACCAAACTATTTATGTTTCTTGGTTTTTCACCTTATCAATTGGTCCTTCAAGTTCCTCAACAAAATTGAACACTTGTCAAACACCGATGAATCAAGGAATTCTCGTGCATACTAGATGTTCCCTTTCATGGCGAATTATGGTTCCATAGGGCATGCCACCTGGGTAATCATGAATAAGATTGTTTGTAATGGAATATCCATCACATCTCAGATCAAGAGCTTGTTTCTTGTTCTTATTTCTCCATGATGACAATATTCTTCAATGTAGTTCATCATTGAGCGATCCAACCCACTCAGACCTCCTGATATTACCATTGGTTCCCCACACTGTGATAGCATAGTGATGAAGTATATTTTCTCTACCTCAATTTTCAATTGGTTACTGCTTACAACAAAATACTACTAGTAAGGTTTCCAATACTTCACAACCATGTCTAACAAATATGGTTGGGATCTCATATTTTGGCATATGAAGAATTTTAGTAGCCCAAAATCAATAGTGTAGCCATTTTTTTTTTCTCCCATTTCAACCAAATCATTGGCCTCATGAGCACATTACTTCCACTCAATCATACTGATAAGGTTCCTTACACATTGCAAAAATCTCCCATCAAGCAAAATTAACAAATTGTTTATAAAACACAATAGATTTGAAATTTTTTAGGTTTGTTGCGTCTGAACCGTTGACACCAGAGCGACATATCATGAGTTACCTTCTTGTTATCACATGACTTGTCACAGGTAGGATAAATCTATCATGTTACCAGATGCAGACATGCCAAAGCTACCCTGTGATTACACATGTCACCTTATTCTGGCTCCTGCCAAAAGTATTATTGGAGCACCAAGGGGGGATCCATTAATTTTCATCCCCCCCTGGATCCAAATATGGGAGAGAAAGTCCCCCAACACCCTCCATCAGGAAATGGGGTCCAAATGCATCTCAAACAATGCCTATGAATCAAGAAGATGATCGAGCTCCACAACCAACATCATCATGGCCATTGACTACTTCACCAAGTGGGCCAAGGCATTTCCTACTGTTTCTAACAAAAAAACCACTACTTTGTTATTCATATTCAATCACATTATTTCCTGATTTTTTGTTTCTAGGACCATTGCAATGGACTATGGGTCCTAGTTTTGCAGGAAGATGATGATCGAACTAGTCTCTAGGTTGGGTTTTCGTCATGATAACAAAACACCCTATTATACTTAGGAAAATGGTCAAGTTCAATCTATCAACCATGTTCTAAAAACCATGATCCAGAGGATGTTAGGGAACACAAGACTGATTGGAATCTTATGCTATTTTTGGCACCATAGGCCTAATGAATGTCAGCCAAGATCTCCACTTGAATTACAAAATTTCAACTTGTTTATGGTATGGAGGCATTCCTATTGATTGAATGTGAAATTCCATCATTGAAGCTAGTTGTAGAACTCTTTCCCGACACCTTTGTTGAGGAAGAATGCCTCTTTTATTTTTCCCATATTGATGAACAATGTCATGATGTTGCATTAGCCAATGAGACTCATCATAAGTGCATAAAATCCCAATATAACAAGTTAGTCTGACCTCATATATTTTCAGAGGGTGAATTTATTTTGGTATATGACTAGGATCATGACACATTAGGAGTAGGTAAGTTTGAACCCTTGTGGCATGGTCCCTACGTTCTAAACATGTCTTACTGAAAGGGGCCTATGAGTTAATGTATTATGATGGAAACCCACTTTCAGAGCCTCAAACTAGAATCTACCACAAAAAATTTTATGATTATGCCACATGGTTGCATGATTATTTGTACATAGTGTATTTTAGATTTTGGAGTGGTGTGAATTTTTGTTTTATGTGTGTGGTTTGTCTTGGTTCGATTCTTATTATGATTTATGCTTGATTTGTAGATGTCAACGCCCACCTTGGTTTCTGTAAGATTCACAAATGAGGCTAGCCATAGTCCCTTGAATATTACTTCCATTGCATCGGTGATTTTCTCACCCACTGACGAATTGGTGAGTTTAGGGGGTATTTACCTTAGTCCTGCAACCAATACATTTTAGATTATAGTGTGGTCATCTAGCTCTTATCTGAGGCTCTTTCTCTCAACATTCATAGGTTAGTTGTTAGGCTGGACTCCCATCTAGTGGTATCTCGGTTGAATCATGATTAGTTGGTGATGCACCACTGAGGACCCTGCCTCGACAGGTCCTGCGCCTGACCTCCCAGTCTAAGGATCGTTCAATCACTTCCCCGAGCTGAATTAGCTCTTTCGATTCCTCCTCTAGAATCTCAGAATTTTGATCCACAGGTCCTTCTTTTACCCTCACGGTCACTATACAAGACTGTGAACTTTTTCCTGAAATGGAATTTTGGGTTTCAGAACCCTCAGTGTCCCAATCTCTTGAGTCCTTGACTCCTCGACCTTCTGATCTCTGAAATGCTGAAATGCCGAAAAGGCTTCAATCAACGATTAGCCCCCTGGGCTATTCTTTGGTCCATATGACCACTTCTCATAAGACCGCAGTCTTATACCCTTCGAGACTTATCAATACGAGAGCCCGACCTCTTGTCAACAGAACTCCCGAATTCCCGATATCCGATTTTTCGATGGAATCTCGATCTCCGCCACGTGTCCTCCATGGATGGACGGTCCAGATCATTTCGGGACTTCGCCAAGTGCGAAGTTGAAAAAACTCTTCCCTCTGAGTTTCTCAGTGTCCAAATCCCCGAAGTGGGTGATCTTGCAACACGTGTCCTTCCTCAATTGGATGGTCTAGATCTATTTCGGGACTTTCACCATGGAGTGTCCTGACTTCTCTCGTCTTCGAGACCTCCGAAATCCTGAAGTCTGAAATCCTGATAACTCTACACTCTTCGGGACTTTTCGGATTTCTCCGCTCTGTGCTTGAGGTTTAAACCTCGTGCAGCTTCCTGCCGATCCAACGGATGTCAGGTATTCTGAGCGAGATCCAATGACTCAGAATCTCTTCTGTCCTGCGTGCTCCTCCACTACTCCCTGGACATGGAAAACCAATGGTCCAGATCTCTTTGGCTGATTCGATGACAGTTGTGCTCCTCCTGAGCTTACGCGCTTTCTCCCCGACTCGGAAGAATTTCCAAAAGCAAAAGGCCTCAACCTTTTCTTCGTTCTGCGACCCCTGCAGCTATGACCTGTGCACAAAGCCACTTTTCCTCCTGAGCTTCTCCTTTCGAATCCTCAAAGGATTCTTCGACTTCTGAACTCCTTGCAGAGTCTTTGCATGCTAACTCAATGCTATCTCTTCTGAGTTTTTTCGTTACTAAGACTTCTAAGGAACTCGGTACTTTTTTTTTTTCTTCTCCTTTAGATGGAGAATCTGATGCCCTCCTGGCTATCCTTTCTCAAGCAACTTATTGCTGAGTCTTCAGGGTGTTCAGAAACCCTGTGAAGATCCTTCTCCTTGGACTTTTCTTCAAATCCAGAACTCAAAGAGTTCTTCCTTCTGTGCTCTATCTGCACATCTACTCAATGCCCACCTGGCAGAGTGTATTCTCACAGAACATCTAGCAGTTCTACCCTCTTCTGTGCACTCTATGCACCTGCTCAATGCCCTCCTGGTAGAGTGTCTAGAACCCTCAGTGATTCTAACTTCTGTTGAACTCACAACATAGTTCTTCTTCAATGCAACCTGTGCATATACTCAATGCCCACTTGGCAGAGCTCTACAGAACTCACAGCAAAGTTTTTGTCTGCAACTACGTCTCTCATACACAGTCCTACCTCCAAGGTGTTCAACAACCTTGAGGTCTTCCTCTAAGCTAATGATTTCAGCTACTATGCCCTCCTGGCACACCTTTGTCTGAACCCGCAGAATTCAGAAATGCACTCTCTGTGCACGACTATCAGAACCTGCAGCATTCTGTCACACCCTCCTAGTGTGAAGCCTCAAAGACCTCTAACCCTGAAATCAAACAACTCCTGCAAATGCATTCCTAACATACATCTACAACATATAAAGAACACATAAAGACATTCACATAACACAGACAATATGCAGGAAAAACTGCTCTGGTTTGTATTAATAAAAATGCCTCTTTACAAAGGTGTTCTGAGCACGAACTTTAACAAGGTCTCAGCTCTTCTCAACTCTCTCCACCTACTCTGTTACCACTACTATCATATTACAAAGAAGGTCTCTCGATCTTTTACATGAGGGGTCTCTTTGAGCTCTTCCCTCCAAATATACCTACCCTATTCAATTACATTGAATGGGCTGTCTAGTCCAGAATCAGATCTAGATATCAGCCTTACAAACATTAAAGGCCACCTTATATACAGCCTCTGCAAAGCACGGCCTCATGGCTCAACAGCCTACAACATTAATTACATTAAAATTTCAAATTTGAAATGAGGTTGCGCCTCTTCATCCTTGAATGCGTGCGCTGATGTGGGCTGGCTGGCTGGCTGGCTGACGTGGAGAGATGCTCCTGCATCATACTCCTCAGTTGAAAAATTCATGATCTCCTTCTCATGAGCTTCCCATGTCAGCTGTTGAAATCCTCTTGGATCCCAAACAAATTTCTGGAGCTGTTCATCTGCTCCATCTCCCCGCTGTTGTTGCTGCTGCTTCCGCTGCTACTGCTGCTTCTCTGCCTAGCTTCTCCTTGTTGGCAGTCTCTGCTGACTCTATCATTAGCCTTATGATCTTCTCGATCACTTTGTCCAGTTGTTCCAGTGGCTGGCCCTGTTCATGCAGTCTCCTCTACTGCAAAATTTTTCTACAGATGGACAGATCACAATGATATCCCATGCCATATCCTTTATCTTCTGTGGAACTAAGTGTCCACTCTATTACAGAATTCATCTCCACAGTCTCCTTACTGAACTATTGTTCAGCTTCCTCTTCTACTAGTTCTCCTGCTGGCTGAATTCTAGCTTCATCCAGTTGCTCCTCAACCTGGAATTTCTCTTCATTATCTGTTGCATACCTTGGTACTGCAGTCTTCGCCAATTCATATCCCTGGCTGAAGTCTTTGAGCAATTCCTTAGAATTCTCCTTTGCTTTCTCTGGATTGTTCAACCAATCCTCCAACATCTCCAGCTCCATCTCCCATGGAGTGAGTACCACATCTGCCTGCTCTTCTTCTGCCGGCTGCTCCAGTGCTGCAGTCTTTTCAGCTTCCTAGCTGGAAATATTGAGCCACTCCTCAGAATGCTCATCTTCTTCCCCTACTTGGGCAGTCTCTAACACTTTCTCCAATTTTTCTTTGACAGTCACTGCTGGCTGTCTTCCTCCTGCTATTGTTGCTTCATCTGCAACATAGATTTATGCCTCCTTTGGGCTAAGTGGTAGGAATATTTCAATTCCCCCAATCATCAGAAGATTCCTCTGATCTTCCTCTCAGATGGTGTAAGTTTTGAACTTGTCATCATCTTCATTAACACGGTCGAATAAACCATATGAATCTGCATCTATCAACATCCCTTGCTGATATGAACTCTCCTCCGAGTCCATGAGACTTTAAGATAGCCTCATCTCTGTTCCCATGCCCTCCTAGCAAATTGGAAACTTTCTCCTACCCTCCTGGCAGTCCATGGGATCCCGCAGTGATCTCGATTCATTTCCCTCTTGGCAACGTGAAATTTCTCGGCTATCCTCATGACAGTCTCTGAGATCCCGCAATGACCTCAACTCTTTTCCCTCCTGGCAATTGGGAATTTTTGGGCTGCCCTCCTGGCAGTCCTTGAGATCTTCAGCTGATCCCAATTCATCTTCAGCACCACTGAGATTTCTCCCAGTCTCTGGTTCACAGACCCGAACCACTTCCTCAGGTCCGTCGAGGTTTTCATCATGCCTCAACCATCCTCTTAACAACCTACACTGTTTTCTAGCCATCAACTCCTTGACTGGCCATTTTGCCTTCGCCTTCCTCATGGGCCATTCATATACCCATCTCGACTTGGCATTCTGCTGCATTCGCAATGCAAGCTTTTCTATCCCTGCCCTTATATCAACGAGTTCTTCATCTATTTCTGCTTTTCTCATCAGCTCTAGGTCTTTCCTTCCAGCATATCTACGGCCTTCAATAGCCATCTTGCTATCTATATTCCCTCCTAGCAAACCTATTGTTGTCACTCTGTAACCCCGAGTGTCTCTAGCCTCTTCCGCAGTCTTCCTGACTGTCTTCTTGATTGTTTCCTACCTGCAAACAATCATCACAGAGTCTCCAGTGCTCTTTCTTCCTTTGCCTTCTCTCTGCTTGAAATATACAAATAGAGTTCTCGCTCTGATATCACTTGGTGACGCACCATTGAGGACCTTGCCTCGACAGGTCCTGCACCTGACCTCCTAGTCTAAGGATCGTTCAATCACTTCCACGAGCCGAATTATCTCTTTCTATTCCTCCTCTGGAATCTCATAATTTCGATCCACAGGTCCTTCTTTTACCCTCACGGTCACTGTACAAGACCGTGAACTTTTTCTCGAAATGGAATTTCGGGTTTCGGAACCCTCAGTGTCCCGATATCTTGAGTCCTTGACTCCTTGACCTTCCGATCTCCGAAATTCCAAAATGTCGAAAAAGGCTTCAATCAACGATTAGCCCCCTGGGCTATGCTTTGGTCCATATGACAACTTCTCATAAGATTGCAGTCTTATTCCCTTCGGGACTTATCAATACAAGAGCCCGACCTCTTGTCAACGAAACTCCCGAATTCCCGATATCTGATTTGCTGATGGAATCTCAATCTCCTCCACGTGTCCTCCACAGATGGATGGTCCAAATCGTTTTGGGACTTCGCCAAGTGCAAAGTCGAAAAAAATCTTCCCTCTGAGTTTCCCGGTGTCCGAATCCCCGAAGTGGGTGATCTCGCGACATGTGTCCTTCCTCAATTGGATGGTCCAGATCTATTTCGGGACTTTCACCATGGAGTGTCCCGACTTCTCTCGTCCTCGAGACCTCCAAAATCCCAAAGTCTGAAATCCCGATAACTCTGCACTCTTCGGGACTTTTCGGATTTCTCCGCTCTGTGCTTAAGGTTTAAACCTCGTGCAGCTTCCTGCCGATCCAATGACTGTCGGGTATTCTGAACGAGATCCAACGGCTCATAATCTCTTATGTCCTGTGCGCTCCTCCACTGCTCCCTGGACGTGGAAAACCAACGGTCCAGATCTCTTTGGCTGATCCGACGACAGTTGTGCTCCTCCTGAGCTTATGTACTTTCTCCCTGACTTGGAAGAATTTCCAAAAGCAAAAGGCCTCAACCTTTGCTCCGTTCTGTGACCCCTGCAACTATGACCTGTGCACAAAGGCACTTTTCCTCCCGAGCTTCTCCTTTCGAATCCTCAAAGGATTCTTCGACTTCTGCACTCCTTGTAGAGTCTTTGCACGCTAACTCAGTGCTATCTCTTCTGATATTTTCCGTTACTTATACTTCTAAGGAACTTGGTCCTTTTTTTTTTCTTCTCCTTCAGATGGAGAATCTGATGCCCTCCTGGCTATCCTTGCTCAAGCAACTTATTGATGAGTCTTTAGGGTGTTCAACAACCCTATGAAGATCCTTCTCCTTGGACTCTTCTTCAAATCCAGAACTCAAAAAGTTCTTCCTTCTGTGCTCTATCTGCACATCTACTCAATTCCCACCTGGGAGAGTGTCTTCTCACAGAACATCCAACAGTTCTTCCCTCTCCTGTGCACTCTATGCACCTGCTCAATGCCCTCCTGGCAGAGTGTCTAGAATCCTCAGTGATTCTGACTTCTGTTGAACTCACATCAGAGTTCTTCTTCAATGCAACCTGTGCATATGCTCAATGCCCACTTGGAAGAGCTCTACAGAACTCACAGCAAAGTTTTTGTCTGTAACTATGTCTCTCATACACAACCCTACCTCCAAGGTGTTCAGCAACCTTGAGGTCTTCCTCTAAGCTAATGATTTCAGCTACTGTGCCCTCCTGGTACGCCTTTGTCTGAACCCATAGAATTCAGAAATGCACTCTCTATGCATGACTATCAGAACTCGTAGCGTTCTGTCAGACCCTCCTGGTGTGAAGCCTCAAAGACCTCTAACCCTAAAATCAAACAACTCTTGCAAATGCATTCCTAACATACATCTACAGCATATAAAGAACACATAAAGACATTCACATAACACAGACAATATGCAGGAAAAACTGCTCTGGTTTGTATTAATAAAAATGCCTCTTTACAATGGTGTTCTAAGCATGAACTTTAACAAGGTCTCAACTCTTCTCAACTCTCTCCACCTACTCTACTACCACTACTATCATATTACAAAGAAGGTCTCTCGATCTTTTACATGAGGGGGCTCTTTGAGCTCTTCCCTCCAAATCTACCTACCCTATTCAATTACATTGAATGGGTTGTCTAGTCCAGAATCGGATCTAGATCTTAGCCTTACAAACATTAAAGGCCTCCTTATCTACATCCTGTGCAAAGCACAGCCTCATGGCTCAACAACCTACAACATTAATTACATTCAAATTTCAAATTTGAAATGAGGCTGCGCCTCTTCATCCTTGAATGCGTGCGTTGATGTGGGCTGGCTGGCTAGCTGGCTGACGTGGAGAGATGCTCCTGCATCAGTTGGTCCAAACTCCTATTTTTATTGAAAAATATCTGAGGTTTCATCTTCTTGAAAGGTACTTTATTTCATTGACTACCAATATATTCCAAGAGAGTTTAATGCATTGGCTAATTATGTCTTATATTGGCATCTGTCACATTAGTTAGGAATTTCAAAAGCATGCATGTACATAAAAATGGGTAACATTCACATCTATAGACAACCATAAGTACAAGAAAAAACAAACATCGATCGATATACAGGGGTGATTTTAAGAACCCCCCCTAAATTTGTATGTGTAATAAATGGGAGAATCCCCATGATACACAGGAAAAAGTGAAGGCTATTTTATCAATAATATAATATGTATATATAATTTTTTGGCGAATCTTTTAGTTAATTATATAATCTTGTAAAAAATTGGTGAATATTTCACTGAACTATAAAGTCTTGTAATTTCTTGGTGAATCTTTCACTGAATTATAAAACCTTGTAAAGTCTTGGCAATTTTTTTGATAAAGTATAAAACCATATATAATAATATGAAAATGTATTCATTAAACTGTAATATACTCATTTTACATATTTGGAAAAAGAAACATGATTTTTCCATCCTCTAGACATTGCTGCAAGCATTAGCGGTTATGTTTGTCAAGCTTCTCATTGTACACTCTTGCATATCTCTCTATCAGTTTTGATGATATATCAACGAGATATTAAGTCACAATCGTTGATCTCAAGAGATCAAGATCAGATATTGATCGTTGATCACTTTGGAGATAGGGTTTTAGTCATTAGGGGATTATAAAAGAATATCTAAGGAGGGTGAGAGGTATATAATGAATGCATAGGAGTAAGAGGGAGTCTTTCTCATGTACTTGTGTCTGAGTGGGCAGGGATTAGGAAATGGTGTAGTGGGGAGCGAGGGATATAGAAGACAGGTGGGCTAGGCTATTAGCTACAACATTGTAATTCCTCTAATGGGACATTATCTCAGGACAAGAACCCAAGATTTTATTTAATAAAATAAAACTCAGAACCGATTTTCCCGCAAGGGTTTTTCCAAGGGTGTTTACCCAAATCTCGTGTGCAAATGTGTTTGGTTTCTATGTTTTTCTTCCGTTTATATTTTCATTGAAAACCTAGTTGTGCTTCCGCTTATATTTTTTTTGAAAACCTATTTGTGCTAATAATTAATAAATGGAGTTTATTTTGATTGTTAGTTGTGTGATGAGTTTAACAGGAAATTCAACAAACTTCATGTGATGTGGGGTACATGGTGAAACCCTAACCCTTTGTTGTATCCTATATTGTTTTGGTTGATTGACAATTGGAACACTTACTATAGGTGGATGCTTGTACTCAAGATATGTGGTAGAGGAGGCACACTTCTTATGGAGGAACTTGGAAGTTTTTTTATGTGGCATTGACATTTTCTATATGGAACACATGTTGATGAGGATGAGACCTTGGCATAGGATGTGGAGTTATCTTGTGGAGGAGCACTAAGCACTAGAAGGAAGGGTGCTTCGCCCTAGGAGAATCGATACCACATGGCACACTTCAAGAGGTTGAGCATTTGGATAGAGGGAATATTGTTTGGTGGGTGCACCACTTATAGGTTTTTTTGGACTTGGTACACATGTGGAGGAGGATAATTGGAGTTTGTATTCTAGAGTGTGCAACATTGTGAAGAGGATCATGTGACATGTGGAGTCTTATCTTGGAGAGAACTATAGTACAAAAACCAACAATACTTCTACAAGCTGTCTCCTACCTTCTGGATTACAAATCAAATTCCAAACTAATTTGATCTACGCAAATGTTTGACAGTGAGAAGACAACATCAACAACTTATTGGTGGTCCTACAAATTTTTTTATTTTCCTGCCTGTTCACACTGCTATACTGCCTCTATTACCTAATTACATATCCCTTCTTTGAAACCATAATGAATTTGGAGCCTCCCTTGACACTAACAAATTATAATCCCAAATGAATAAGATTTACCAAGAGAGAATATTAGAAAATTCCATCAATACTAAATGTCATTACCTTATACTCCAGAGAAACATTAAGTTTGGATTTAGTAAAAATACAAACTTATAAGATATCTCCATGCAGGGACACAACTAGACTTGTAGTCAGATTACATTGACAACAATATTCATTTATCTATGGGAAAAAAAAACCAGGCAATGGATATATGAAAAAAGTTTACATCAAATATCAAAGGCTACCTTCTCTGGTGGAAGATCTATCCCTAAATGACCCCGTAAAATAATAATACCATCTTCCTCTCACAAGATCTCATCAAAGTGCTCCTGACCTTGAAACATAAATTGTGTGTATATTGAGATTCAAATAAGCAACTACTTCTTGTGCAGTGTGATTATGTAAGACCAATTAAATATGAAAAGGAAAGTTTAAGACTAGGAGACTTCATTCAATGATCCAGAAAATGCCTCTATAGTGTTAATCTTAGCAAATATTTGTGTCTCTTGAATATTCCCAAGCCTATCAAGATATGCGCGGGTCTATACAAGACAAAAGGAGGAAACGGATTTTACATCAATTCAATGTTAGAATCGAGCAAACATATTTCTAGTTGGCCTCTAATACAGTATGTTGTTCTATAGTTTAAAGGTCAATATAAAATCCATAAAAAAAGTCAATAAAAAGGTATTAAAGAACCACATTCCCTTCTTCAGGATGGATTTCAAGACTAACAACAAGTATAGAACTATATATTATTTAGCTTGTTTTATGCTGTCTTGGTTTGAAATACTTTTGTAGAATACCCCTAACCCATTTTTCATTAGTCCTAGATTATTTAGCTAATGCTTTGACTCTGAATGCTAAAAAACCACATTAAAGTAGGGGAAATGGAAAATATACAAAAGTTATTAGTTTCTAAAAATTTAGGAGTATTATACGGCTATAATTGCTAATGGAAAAAACAAGTCCCAGAAATCAAATATAAAAGAATCCTTTGAAGTGGAAGCCAATTCAAAAGACATTTCACTAAATTTTTCAAAACCCTTTCAAGATAGATCAACAACATTAGTGTGTATAAAGGCTAAAAAATAACAAATACAAGTTATAGAAAATATCCTTAAGATAAAATACATGAGCAAATCCAAAACCATCATTCACCTGAACCAACTCCTGCCTTCTCATTTAATGAGAGCCCTTTCTTTGAAACTGTGTTAGGCCTTGAGTGCACTAGAATACGTGAACCTGAGCATAGAACATAAAATAATTATGTTATGAAAAATAAATCTCTCACCATAGATACCATATTTCACTCTACAAACTCTCCAAGAGATAAGGGTACTCGACATACTAATACCCAACATGCCCAGTAGCATGGAAAAAGGAAAAAACATTTATGTTTTTTGCAAGTATGGTATTCAACATAATCGGTGAATACTCATTAATATTTTTGAGTACAACAAGTATTTACTACCCAATACTCAATCAACATGAGAATGATAAATATAAAGCTCATATCTTGACCAAATGCTATGTGTGGCATACTCAAAAGTACTCACATGTATGGTGATCATGTTACTGACAACTAGGAAACACAATTTCTGCTAATAGTCCAATATCGGTCTCTAAATTTTGGTAACCTCTAATTCTCTAACATAACTTTAGGTGTTGCTATTTCTATTTTATAGCCTGGGGAAGAAGTCTAGAAATATTTTGTTCCAATACTATAATAGACCACAGTTGACAAGCTATGACTATTAGCTTGGTCCAACTTTCCATGTCTAATAGGTACAAGCAAAGGTAAAGTAAAGTAATCAATGAACCTTTGTCAGTATGAGAAAACACCATCATTGCTTGATGATTTTTTGACCCAAACAAACCACCATAATATCTATCTTTTCCATCATTTGCATGCTTATGTTGACCTTTGGAATATATTTTAGCATCCTATGGGTGAAAACTTCTATTTTCAAGAGGCATTGATATTTCTTTGGGGTAACTACCAACAAAGGTCATTTTTTCCCAGATAGAATGGTCTTGGTGTCAACAAAGCCTACCTGTTGGGAATTATCTGTCCACTCGTTCAAAGAATTTATTTCCTCAAGTACATGAATATGGGATTCATTGTTAATTTCTGATTTAGACTCTTAAAAGGATCCTCTTTATTAAGAAGTAGAAGGTGCCATAGTCATAGTGTTAGCCATAGATACAAGAAAAAACCACAACAATAGTTACAGAGCAACCTATTTCTATCCTGCAACAAGCTCATATCACCTACTATGAGCTAGGAAAAATGTGGTAAAAATCGGTACGATGTACATGGGTACGATGTATATTGGCTTTATGTAACATATCCATACAACTAAAAGCTATATTTTCCATTCTTTCTTTCTTTTTTCTTTTACCAGTTCCATTTTTTGGGGTCAACTGGTTCAAATTTTGAGAACAATGAATCTATCAATATACAATAATTTTGAATAGAAATTTCCATGACATGTTCAGAAGCAAAGAACAATAAATTTCCAAAACATGTCACATACCGAACAAGATAGACTCATCCTTATAGACATATACTTCTCACAACTGGACTTGGTGGATGTCATGGACTGAAGTGATATATTTAAAGTTGCCATTTGTCAACTAGGACTAGCCTATAGGAATGGTTATGTTCAATTATCTCACCATTATCTGTTCTGACACCCATATAATTAGGCAATCTCTATCTGGTCAGTGAAGTGTAGAGACGTTTAACAAATGACTTAGTAATCAAGGAATGTGAAAAGTTCTATCTTTTGAGTCATATTTCCAATCTGATGATATAGGCTGAGCTGTAGACCTTTCCTTGATAGGGAGGGAAATTGAAGCAGTTGTGTGTAGCTCCTATGCTAGTGCCAATTTTAATTATTACCAGGAATATGGAATTATTACCATTATCAATGTTCTACTACAACTAGGGTGGTTGATGCCCACACATAGCAGGCAACAATAACTGCATTCCTATAAAAGGCAACCAAGGATGACCTTGTATTTGAATAAAAATAATAAATCCATACATCATAACATTATGATGTCATGGAAAATGTTTCTTTTCTAACAATGAAATGGACCTCTTCAGAATGAATTTATAGAAAAGGGTAAGAGAGCAATTTGAAAAGGAAGGCATTGATGTTTCCTGAAAAAATGATTTACCTAGATTTGATGGAAAAACACATGATCAGAATGGATTGAGTTCTTACTGAATTTAATTTTCCAAACAGGTCTAAATTCCCCATCAGTTGTTTAATTTAATGAGTTCTAGAATGGTGCTTCCACATGGATCCATTCAAAAGTTGAACACCATTTGTGGTACTTGCACAAAGAAGGAAGGGAATTCTCAAGAAGGATACATTCTTTTTCTGGGTAGACTTGAGAGCCCAATAAAGATGTAAATAGGTGGGCATAGGAATTTACAAAACATCCATAGATGGGTTAGCCAAAATTCCATTATGGATTCCATACCACTTCATTTATGGAGACAATTTATTAGTATAAACAAAGGTCATGGCCTTCTCTGGAGATCCATTGCCAATTACATGGATTAATGAATTGGGAGACATATTTATTTTTTTGGAATTGTTTCTGACTATGTTTGCAAAGCCTCATATTAAAAAATGGAACTTTTATTTTTCCATAGTATCATATTCAAGTATGAAGGTCTCTAAACCTGCCCAAGACCCACAATTTTATAGGTGTTGTCTTAAAATGTATACCAGTCTCCAGAATCCAGAAGATGAGAGTGGTCATAATCTATTTTCTATCTATTCATTAGTTGGTCAAGATCATATATTTCTTTGGGTGTTACAAAACCTGGCGTAATTTATTCCACTCAACTTTTGTAGTATTTGTTGCAACCTTTGTTAAGATAAAATAATATGTATAAATGCAACTACATTTTTAATGCACAAATTTCAGCACAATTTTTCTAGTGACCCTAGCCCCTGTGCAACAACATATAAAGGAAGTCAATAACACATGAAATCAATTACACATTTTTTTCCCTCTACTATGTCAAATGTGAAATTTATTGTTTATGAGCTTGGAGAGTGCCAAATGAAGAAACACTCAAAGTATTGCAAACCCTCATCTAATAACCTTACATGCGAGCAGGAAGTCAAAACACCAATAAAGGTGACATGATCTGGCCTTGATCTGTTGCAATTTGGGAATAAAAAAACAAGAACATCTTCACCATGTCCATGAATTCCATATCCCAAAATCATCTCACTCTAGGAGAACACATATCGACAAACATCAATTGGCGCTAAGCATGGTGAAAAACATCAACTGATGCTAAGCATGTAAGTTTAGGCCACATAGTAGTTTTGTTGATGGACATGCCATTAATATCTTAGTAAAAAGCATTGCTTGCTCACTTGCATTGTCTTTTATGGACACGTCAAGTTGTAGTTACAAAGTGAACACTGAAAAGTTGTAGTTACAAAGTGAAAACAAAAGAGACCAATACATTACAAGTAGATTCTATACCATCTAAAAAGACCCAAGAACGTTGTTAATTACTTATTATCATGTACTCAACTCCAATAGATACCAATACATTACAAGTAGATTCTATACCATCTAAAAACACCCAAGAACGCCGCTAAGTAGTAATTATCATGTACTCAACTCCAATAACCTCGGGGCCTGCAAATAGAATTTTCATTATAAAGATAAAGAGGAGCGCAAGTTCTTAGTGAAAATGAAAACTCGAATGTATTGAAAACAACTATACAATACATGTTAGGACCCTGATGATAACTTAGAAAAGAACATGATTTCAAATATTTTCCATTACTTACAACTACAATAAATAGCTGCTCAAAGAAATATGAAGGTGCAATTTCCTCGTAATAGCTTACTGTGCTTTCCTCTGGATATCCAAACGCTACCAAATATTTAAAACTCGTGCTATTACTTTGTCTTTCCAATACCCTCCAAACATTGTGAATAATCTGTGCTACTTCTCAATGGTGCTCTTTTCCACCAATAAATCGTACGTGATTTATAACAGATGGGAGGGTAAAATCGCTAACAGAAATCCCCTTATTCTTTAGAAATCAGGTGAACGGAAGAGTGTAGCTTCACATGCCATGAAATTGGACCGAATTAAACCGTAAACCCTAATTTATACCCAATGTGAGGGCGAAGTTCCTATAAGAAACTCTCATATTTCTAGAAATGGGGTGAATGGAAGCTTGTAGCTCCAAATTTCAAGGGAGAAATATATTTTTTTCCTCCCTCCCTCATAAAAACATATGGGCTAACCCTCTATACGATTTTTTTTTTAAATAAATTAGGGACGAATAATAAAAGTTTAAAAAAAACAATACAATACAAAAAAATTGCCCAATAAAAATTTGGAACCCCCTTAATTTCGCCCATGAGCGAAATTTCGCCCCTAAAATCATCTAT
>ML812285.1:0-39463 GCA_009831015.1 Picea engelmannii
CAATCACAAAGTAGATATTTTTAGTGCATTGTACCATGCTTAAAATTCATTAAACATCAATTGGTATCAAAGGAAACTTAATTCCATGTAGAGTTACCTTATCACTAGAGAGTGAGGTCTTTGCTTACAACTGTCTTGGACAACTTGTTTGCCTCTTGATTGCACTCCTTGTAGATGTAGTGAAATTGGATAGATGTGAACTCTAACTTTAGTTTATCTCCCACCTAAATGAATCCAAAAATATTACACTTATTTGTGTTTGAGTCGTCTAATTGTGTAGATAAAAATATTCTTTGTCTGGCAATTTAATGTAATGTGAAGGTGAAAAATCCCACTTTTGGTAATGAAAATTTGAAATTTAAAAAGTTTCAACATTGTAAATGGATTTCTAAGCCCCATTTTTAGTGGATGGGACACCAAGAAGGGAGCATCCCTTCAATTTCCACTCAACATGAGAGAGTTTAGAAGGTAGTTAATTATTTCTATTATAATTAGTATGTTATTTCAAATTAGTGTCAGTAAGTTCTTTTGTAAA
The DNA here is from genome assembly GCA_009831015.1 of Picea engelmannii. Lineage (NCBI taxonomy): Eukaryota > Viridiplantae > Streptophyta > Pinopsida > Pinales > Pinaceae > Picea > Picea engelmannii. The sequence goes on from ML812285.1 coordinate 536, forward strand.
CAACTCGAGCACGACACTACCTAACAAATGATTAGTATGCTCATTTAGTTTCAGTCCTTTCTATTGTAAGTTGCCCTCACAAGACATGTTGAGTAGGGCACTCCCATAATAAATGTTAGTAGGTTTATTTCGTAGCAACAACTTCTACTATAAATAGTTAATAAAAGAGAAGGAAAATTCCACCTTGCAGATAAAAGGGAACTCCTTTCTCTCTCACTGGGATGATGGTAATTTTTCTGAAGCTAAAATCGCTCTCTCTTTCTTCTGGTATGTGTCCAGTTTATCTGTCGTTACTTTGTGTATGTTAGTCTCTTCATGACGCACTGAATGTGTTGTGTGCCATTTCATATATGCTTGTAGATCAATTGGTACGAGAGTACCGATCTCATAAATATTTTTCTTGCAATCAAGAAGTAGACAAAATGACCATGCAAAAATATCAGGGTTATTTTTTGTGAGAATAACTCTTAACAATCAACGCTCTACTGAGAGCTTCCAATATTCCCTACTCATGTCTCTTTAGCATCTTAATTATTAAGGCTTCCAGTGAGCCCTTCTTCAGACTTCCAATGTGCCCTTCCGAGGGATCTGAAATGCCTTACTATTCCATATCTAGTGTCATATAAAGTGTCTTATTCCGAGGGATTCCAAATTTCCCTCTCCATACGTCTGAAATATATTTCCAGATGTAAACCAGCTGGTGGATGAAAATCATGTTTCCGTGTAAAGATGCATCTGTAGAAAATTCAAACTCAAATTTGTCTACACCATTTCAGGATTTATCTCTCTCTCTCTTCATGAGTTACTTCACCTACAAAAACGACGATATCCAACCCATATGCATATCGACACATGCTTCCAATTTCCCAAATTTGCAGGGGAAATGAATGGAGAAGCCGTTGGTTCCTGGATCTGCAGCCTCTCCACCTACTACAAGACTTGTCTCGAGATGGACGAGGACACAAAGTTGTAGATCTCCAACCTGCATTTGGAAGGCATCACACAAGACTGGTGGGACACACAACTTGAAAAGTGTGAATTGGTCATCAATATCGGTGAGCCAACAACTACAATGTTTGCACATATTACCTCTTGGGACGGATTTTGTCAGTATTTACGAGAATCCTGTTATCCCTCGTGATATCGCTAGAACCACCTCGTGAAATGGTTGTTGCTCCGAAAAATCTCCAAGTAGTCAGTACAAAGCTACATCAGTGTCTTTTGCAAGTTGCACATTTACAATCTAGAAGAGGTACCAATTATCAAATTTAATTCTAGTTTACTAATGATTTTTAGTCATGAATTTGATTGATCTGAGAGTACTTCTTTGGAAAAGGCCTTCCTCCGGGCCTTGGATGTGGAACGCAAAATGGATCCTTGAATCCACTCTCCTCAAACCAGATATGCACCTTCTAGTGTTGTCCCTTCTACTTCTCCCCCTGCCTCCCTTTCTCCACATCAAAATGTTTCCCTTGCCTCCCCATCAATTCCTCATAATGCACCCCATTGTACCATACAAAAGACTAACTCTCATGCTTCTTCCGAGTATTAATCACTTCAAAACATTAACCCCACAAAAATATATTTGCATAGGTTGCTCAATCAGATTCCCCTTCACTCCTGAAGTATTGTCTCTTGATAATCCTACCAAAGTTGACCCCTCTATGATATTGATGACTCCTAATGAACCCAACACTTATTATATTTCCCTCTTTACTCACAATTTTCAATTTGAGCATGAGTTATCTATGCTCATCCTCGCCAATGAAAACATTCAATTCCTTATTAATTCACACTAGGCCCCATATCACCTTGGTCGGGTACAAAAGGAAGGTTCGTTCTTTACTGTTTCCGATGTTGTGTGGTGACCTTGGGCTCTTGACCCTTTCTGGGATATTGTTGCATTAGATGTTTCTCCTTTAGATTTTGTTTATGTGTTACTTGTACTTCCTTATCAACAAGCCTCACACGTTGTTTATCATGCTAAATCTCATAAATACCACATGCAACATGAGGGATGCACCTATGTGCTTACATCACATCTGTTCAACAAGCCACTCTGAAAGAATGTGTTTCTTTGTGTTTGTTTCACCCCATTAAATCAGACCATTTGGCCAACCCTGCACCTTAGGACATGGCTCCCTGCTCCATGAATTTGTCGATGTCTACACCCAACCCACAAGAATTCCCTCGTCTCGCTCTATGGAGAAAACCATGGATCTCATTCATGATGCCTCTTTTCCCAATGGCCCGTCATACCTCCTCGCTCCCCAAGATGGTACTGAGACAGAAAGCCAACCAACACAATTTTCAAACTCAAGACATATCCAAACTTCATCGTTAATGATCTAGATTTAGGAGTGGAACGAACTGATTAACAAAATGAATACCATAAACACAGAGATAGGAATAATAACACAAATATCTAGTGAAAAATGTCTTCTATTAAATAATGAAATAGGATGAAACTGTAAAACTGTAGAAGTGAAACTTGCTCGAATGGTGGTAGTTATCTCTAAGAAGATATGTGGCTTCTACGCGCATCCATCTGAGAAAAATGAATTAAAATGAGGCTCAAGAGGCCCTTTTCATATTACTCATGAATGCCAAAACCCTAGACATCCAAAACCATAACCCTAGAAGGTGAAAAGAAATTTTTTATGTGGGCCCTATGGGTAAGTTGGTGTAATTTGGTACCTCAACATCCTAGGGTCGTAACTTTTACATATGACCTCCGTTTTAGGTGCGTGATAGCCCGTTGGAAAGGTCTTTCACAGACATACACATTATACCACAAGAATTTAACTCTATCTACAGTTTGATTTTGGTGAGCCAAGAAAACAACATTTAGGGCCCCAAAGCAACCCTGAAAGGACAACAAGATGTTATGACATGAAAACATACAAAATAATCCAGTTGGATTAGGTGAGAGGACACCCATATCCCCCTCGAGAATGTGTGATGCTTCAAACAACCCCAGAAGTGTAGAACTCACAATTATAGAGAAGTACAAAAAGGCATGTTGAATAGAAAATATACACAAGGAGCGAGTTGGAATAGGTGGGTGGCCACCAATATCCACCTGGATAAATCATGCCCCCTTAGGAAGCAATGGTCTCCATTTTTTTGAGTTCCCCCATCAGGTGAGGAAACTTATGTTTTATTTTTCCCTGGGAGAGCTACTTTCCCTGGTGTAGGAGCTTCCCTGCCTTGACAACCCGATAAAGTTGGATCCTTTGTTGGTGAATTCCCTTTACCTGTGTGTCCACTATATGATCGATGGATTCTTGTTCCATGTAGTCAGGGTCGATATTTGTTGGTGTTAGGTGTTTGACGATATCAGAGGTGTCCAATAACGGTGGGAAATATGGCCGAAGGAGGTCCACATTGAATATTGGATATAAACCAAGGAAGGGTGGATTGTTGAGCTCAAAAGCATTGCTACCCACATCATTAGTGATAGTGTAAGGCCCATAATGAAGTGGGTGAAGCTTCCGATGGGGCTGGTGAGACGCCCCTTCTGCAAATGTAAGAATACTTTATCTCCAACCTAAAACTAGTGTGGTACCCTGTATTGATCATGGCGTTGCTTGTAATTAGCATTGGATTTATGCAAAATATCCTGGACCTATTGGAAGATGTGTTGAATCCGCTCAATGAATCTGGTGGCTTTGTCAATTGGACACTGATCAGGGGAAGAGTTTGTCTATGCGGTGGCAAGATGAAGTGAAACATTAATGGGTCCCAAGGGTTGGAATCCCAGACCCACCTAAAATGGGATATGACCAGTGTAACTATGGAGAGCCCTGTTGTAACTATGTTGGACATATGGGAGGCTCTTGTCCCATATATGGGGATGCTTAGAATTGTACATGCATAGGATGTGCACAATCACCCGATTGACGAAGTTAGTTTGGCCATCAGTTTGGGGGTGGAAAGCAGTGGATTTTGTGAGCTTGGTGTCCAACAGAGACCAAAGACTTCACCAAAAGGTGTTGAGGAACCTGTTGTCTCGGTCGGAGATGATGGTTTGTGGTATCCCAAAGTGGAACGAAACTTGTTCGAAGAAGATCTTGGTAGTATCTGTCGTTGTGACATTATTCTTACAGGCTGTGAGGATGGCCATATTCGAAAACCGATCGACGACCACAAACACACAGTCATTTCTGTTCTTGGTGGATGACAAACCAGACATGTAATCCATGGAGATGGATTCCCACGGCTTCTCGGGAATGGAAAGAGGGGTGTACAAGCCTTTCTTCTTGATTGTTGTCTTGGAAATGGCGTAGACAATGAAATATATGATATACTTGTTGATTTCCTATGGAATTTTTGGCCAATAAAAATGTTTCTGAAGAATGACCACAGTTTTCTCTATGCCAAAATGTCCTGCCAACAGACTGTAGTGGGCTTCCCAAATCATCTTGTACGCTCACTTGTACGAACATGGAGATGGACCAGGTGGAATAAGAGTCTGTCCTGAATGCGAAAATCAGTGACAGTGGCTCCTATACCCAAGAGATGATATGTGGCGGCGAAGTCCAGATCTTGCTGGTAAAGTTGGGGCCACTCCGATGTTTCATGTCCACAGGAATGGAGAACAGTGGTGAGAGCAACCACAGGAGGCCAACTGAGGCAGTCAATGAAACGATTGGTGATACATGTCTTATAATTAATGTTGATATGGAACTGTTGCAAGTAGGTGGACCACTTTTGATGGCGGTCGTCCTGCAATTTGCCCTGTGTCTATATCAACTACAAAGGCTTGTGATTAGTGTGTATGATCATCTCTTTCCCCAAAATATAATGTTTCCATTGAGGTAAAACTTTTACAATCTAATACATTTCCTTGTCATAGGTGGGGTATTTATGGATAGTATCAAAGAGTATCTCACTATGGTATGCCACTGGATGCCCATGTTGAGTGAGAACTGCGGCCACAACATAGTCATATGCATCAGTCTCAATCTTGAATAATTGTTGCATATCGGGTAAGGAGGATACTGGAGCTGAGCACAAATGATGTTTCATATCATCGAATGTTGGTTTCTTCTCCTTCCCCCACACCAACATGGCCCTAACACCGCCCTTGGTCACCTAGCTGAGGGCCCATGCAATATGAGAGATTCTTAACACAAACCCTCGAGAGCAATTGCATAGTCCCAAGAATCTTTGAAGCTCGATTAGTGTGGTCGGGGATGGCCAGTCACAGATTAATTGGATCTTATCTGGATCAACATGTACGCCATGCTCATCAATAATGTAGCCCAGGTTGGACCTTGTTCATGCCAAAAGTGCATTTTTCCAAGTTTGCATAAAGATTGTGCTGCCACAGAGTGCTCAAAACCTGTTGAATATGTTGCATGTGCTCCTGCCACGTTCTGCTGAAGATGAGGATGTCATCCAAATATACTACCACAAAGGAGTTGGTGAAGCGTCTCAATACATCATCCATCAACCTTATGAAAGTGGCTGGTGCATTTTTCAAGCCAAAGGGCATGATTAGCCTATTGTAGGGACCTTCTTTAGACTTGAATATTGTCTTCCATAATACATCATCCATCAACCTTATGAAATTGGCTGGTGCATTTTTCAATCCAAAGGGCATGATTAGCCATTTGTAGGGACCTTCTTTAGACTTGAATATTGTCTTCCATACATCATTTGGTTCGATGGGAACCTGGTGTTAGCTAGACTTCAAGTCAATATTCCTAAATAAATTTTCCCCCTTGAGTTGGTCAAGAAGGTCATCAATCCTGGGAATGCGGTAGCGATTCCTAACTATGATCTTTTTTAAGGCTCTGTAATCAATGCAAAGTCGCCAAGTCCCATCCTACTTCAACACCAATACAATCAGGATTCCGCAAGGGGAGGCATTGGGTATGATGTGTCCCTTTTGAATAATCTATTGGATTTGATGCCTGATTTCGTCATTCTCCATCAGTGAGCGCCAATATATTGGTACATTAGGTAGAGGTGCATCGAGGGTCAGATCAATTCAATGCTTGACTTAGAACTATTTTGGTACCCCTGTAAGTGAGACAAAGATGTCTCTGTATTCTTCCATGATCCTGTCCACTTTCTTCTACTGAAAAGAGAGGTATTGTGTAGAGGCCACGCATGTGGAAACGACCTTGTTTTTACTGTGAACATGGATCACAAAGAATCCAAACTTCCTGGTCTATGAAATGAACTTACTGCATTTCTTAGCAAAGATTAAAGAAATAACAGTAGGGGGTGCCACCTCTGGGATCTTGTACAAATGTCTACCCAAATTAATAATAACACTGCGGGGTTTAGGCTCATAAACATCATGACGCTTCCACAAATATGGTTGTCCTAAAAGAACATCACAAACTTCAATGGGAGAAATATCACAGTACCTCATCTTTGAAAGGATTGATGTCGTAGGGAAGCCGACACTGTTGGCTGACACAAAGATCTCTTCCTTGACGAAGCTAGCCGATGGTTTAGGGCTACGAGTGAAATGTCATTGGAAGGTCCAACCGCTTGACAATATCTGCTAAAATGAGGTTCTTCTAACTACCGTTGTCGACAATGAAATGAATCAGATCCCCTTGACCCACATCTTCGAGTGAAAGAGGCCTTCCCCTTCCTTTGGTTCTTTTGGTTCACTTGGCCGGAATTTGGTGGTAGAAATCATGGCACTGGGTTCAACATCGATAATATGCTTCCCTCCTTCAGGATTTGACTCAGAATTAGAATTGACCTCTGACTCGAAAGCCTTCATGTCGACTACGAGGGACTTCTTGGAGTGGTATTCATCGGTGTTGTGGCAAGGACTTTTATGGTACTCACACCATTTTCCCCTGTCCTTCTTCGTCTTCTTGTTTCCCTTATTTTGTTGCGTCTTGGATGGATTGTCCTAAGGGAGACCATCCCGAATTGGTCCCTTGTTATGTGGGTTGGGGTTTCCTTTTCCCTTATTCGGCTGTGAGGGGTTTGTAGATCCAAAGTCTTGTCATTTATGCTTAAATTTTTGCTCGATCTTGACATCGTATCTATAAGCCATTCGTAATGAGACAATTTCCACGAAATCCATTTCTGTTTGAATGTATCTATGCAAACAGTCGTGGTATTAAAGCACGAGATGCCGCTTAGAATATTTGATACCCAATTTGGTGCGTAGGGTATGGAAAATATTGTTGAAGTCTGGTACTGTCTAGTCCCTTTCTTGATGTAGGGTGGTCCATCTGGTGTACTGGTCCTCGTAGCTTCCAACAGGGTAGTATTGTTCTTTAACAAAGTCTCGAAAGGCATCCCATGTAGGGGCCACCACAAAAATTGCAGATTCTTCCACGAACCTTTTCTCAAAGTAAGTATCCCACTAGTCTTTAACATCGGTATGACCTTGAGGAGTGCAAAAGTGAACTTTTCCCTATCGTAAAAATTGTGGACTGAAAAATATCCTTCGAGAAGATTCAACCATTTATCTACATCATTTGCATCTATCAGTCCTTCAAATAATGAAATATAAAAATTTACATGTATCTTGAAGGGGGTTACATGGATACTTGATGAAGATGCTTCTCTCATCGGAAACCGTCGAAGGATCTATGCGAATTTGTCCATCATTTTGTTCCTTTGTCACGTGAGGGCTTCCTCGAGCAACATTTTAATAGGATCTCCTTCTCCACCATATTTATTTTTTTCTCCCATGGGTTGTTTTCGGGCTCTACGCGACCAATCTGGTAATGGCTCGATTGGTTCGAGTCCCAACTTCATGTACCCAAACCTTGTCAGGGACATGCACGAAGAAAAATAAATGAAGAGAAGACCACTCAAATACCACTTATCTGGATTTAGGAGTGGAACAAATTGATTAACATATTGAATACCATAAACATATATATAGGAAGAATTACACAAATATCTAGTGAACAATGTCTTCTATTAAATAATGAAATAGGATGAAATTGTAGAACTAAAACTTGCTTGAATGGTGGTAGCTATCTCTAAGAAAAGATGTGGTTTCTACTTGCATCCGTCTGAGAAGAATGAATTACAATGAGACTCCAAAGACCCTTTTCATATTACTCATGAATTCCAAAACCCTAGACATCCAAAAACCTAACCCTAGAAGGTGAAACACCAAAAGTCATGTGGGCCCTATGGGTAAGTTGGTGTAATTTGGTACCTCAAATTCCTAGGGTCATAAATTTTACATATGGCCTCAATTTTAGGTGTGTAATAGTCTGTTGGAAAGGTATTTAAAATAACTACACATTATTTCATAAGAATATCACTCTGTCTACAGTGTGATTGTGGAGAGCCATGAAAACAATGTTTAGGGCCCCAAAACAACCCTGAAAGTACAACAAGATGTGATGACATTAAAACATACAAAATAAGAAAATTGGATTAGGCGAGATGCCACCTGTATCCCCCTCAAGAATGTGTGAGGCTTCAAACAACCCCACAAGTGTAGAACTCAAAATTATAAAGTAGTACAAAAAGACGTGTTGAAAAAAAAGTAGACACAAGGAGCCATTTGTAATAGGTGGGTGGCAACCAATATTTACAGAGATCAGTTGACTGGTGTGTTCCCAACCTCTATTCTTTCAAAAAATTTCTCTATTCATGTAGTGTCAAGCAACAAGTCAAATATTGCAACACAAGTGACAACATATTATCAAAGGATTACTGGCATTTTCTCTTTTGACAAACAAACTCTAGAGAAATCTTCATGCAAACTGCATTTTTCAAAGTATATTATACATGGCCAGAATTAATTACAAAGGAATCCATTCATACATGGAAAAGATAAAAAGAGAGGTTTTATAGGACAAAATCATTGTTCTTCCAGGGCACTGGTATTTACAGAAAATATTGAGGGAGCTAGTAAAGCTCTTGTTGACTAGGAAAGAATGGGCGTGTTATTGCTCAATATTTTTGAAGAAGAGACACTTAAGGATGTGAAACCTTTATTATTGAATTTATTTGTTGATCCACACATTATTCTCCTACCTAAATTGTACCGATTGTTTTATACCCCAAAATTTCCAAAATTTAAAACTTAGTATAATTTTTTTTATTGTTATCAACACATTATGGATCCTTGTGATCTAACTCAAAAAACTTATTTTTTTATTAATAAAAATAGGAAGCACACATGAATTGGGACTTTAAAAATAGATAATCCATCGATCCAAAAGAGAACTACCAAGTGACAGCAAAAGGGGGACAAGTGGTGAAGGGTTGTTGAGTTAACTCAACTAAAGCAAGACAAAATATCAGAATTTTAGGAACATATGTAAAAATCGAATTGGAAGGTGGTGAATGAGTAGGAGTCTCTTACATGTGTCAACGACCTAGGAAATATTATAAAAGTAAATAAAACAAGGAGGATGGTCATTCTAAATAGATGTGAAATCTGAGAAAAATTGACATGACACATAAATCTTCACGTAATGCTTGAAGCCCTACGAACTGTAGCAAGTCATGATGTAGGAGCATCGCCAACATCAAGCGATATAGCGTGGAAGCAACCAGATAGTTGGACAAGCGCTAGCACGAATTTTGAAATTTCCTTGGAAATTGTTGCGCCATCTTAAATGAGCCATTAAGAAGAGGCACACTTGTATGATGTAAATGGACCTTGAGCAGTTAGCTCTCGTTCTTAGTAGGTAGAAGGAATTTAAAGTAGTTAATGCAGGTAGATAGAATTTAATTCTAGATTAGACTGTTTGAGAGCGCAAGAGGGAAATGGGATATAGACACCCTCATTGTGTATTGTAACATTATTGAAGCAGGAGAAGAGTAAGAGCATGCAGAGAACTGTGTAAGAACACCCATGTACAAATATTTGGATTAATAGAAAGAGGTTGATTCAAATTCATGGTTTTGTGTTGGTCTCTGTGTATTGATGTTGAATGATATTCTCATTTGATGTTTGCTTCCTGTTATACATTTTCTTTATGTGTTGTTTATATGATTTCATAGTTGAGTTTGAAGTCTGAAAGGAAGTAGGAATGAGTTTCAATTGTTTCTCTATTTGAGCCAGAGAGTTCCCTGCAAGGAGTGCAGTTGAAGTGTCTGCAAGGAGTGCATTGACAAGGGGTTCAGATAGGGTTTCTTTTGCTTTCATTAATCTTAGGAGTGCAGTTGGGCACATGAGCCGTGCAAGGAGTGCGCAGGCCAAGTGAAGCTTCAGGGTTGCGAACCTGAACGAAACATTTAGAGACTACTGCTGCAGGAGTGCGCAGGGTCGAAGGAATTTCAACACTTAGACGTGTTTGAAAGGTTTCCGCAAGGAGTGCGTGCAAGGGGTTTTTTCTAAGAGGATGTACAATCGTGGAAAAGCTCAGGAAGGATAAGGCCTTCAAAATTGTTGAACGACAACGCAAGGAAGTTGGGATTGAAAGTTCATAAGAAGCGTCACAAGTTTGTGCCGCAGGTGGATGAGTTCCGTGGAGGAACACATGAGTCATTTCGCAGGTTTCATTAGGAAGGACGGACGGTCGGAATTCTCCGAGGAGAATTCACAAATTTCTGTGAGCCGTTAGATCTAATAAAGGTGCAGGGGAGATACAAAGAGTATTCCCTAAAGGTTCGAAGCTCAGGAGGGGCCGGACAGTAGATCCGAGCCACAAGGGCCGTCGGATTTACACGTGGTTTCGTATATCGGGGTTTCGTGGGTTGAAACTCCGAAACATTGCAACGGGAATCGTGAAATCGTGAAACATGATATCTCGACGAATAAGATAATAGTGTAGGACCACAGGAGTCGGTAGGTGGACAGGTGGCATTCCTTATCGGGGTTTTGCAGCGAGAAGTCCCAAAAAATATGCATTAGGATTCGCGATATTGTGAACTCCGAAATGTCGATAGAGGGGAGGACCATTGAATAGTCAACTCGCGCGTGTGTCGACGTTTCGGCGTATTGGGCATCGGGAGTTGGGGATACGAGTTTTTCAACATCGTGAGTGATGAAATCACGATAGGGAAAACCTTGATAGGAAGGGTTCAACATTGAATGGTTGTCGGGTTTCGGGAATTTGAGAGACCTACGCTTGCCCACTGAATTCGCGAATTCCGATATCCTAAGCTCAAAAAGGGGATTCCATGAGGATTTTTTATGGGTGAAGATTTCCCATCAGGAAAATAGAAGGACCAGTTAGTGTTCTTCAGGCCGAGAAGGAAGGAAATATCCTGTGAGCGCATGGACCTACCGACTTGTGGGTGAGGGAGGCAGACTGTGTGTGTCATTTTGGTTTCAGAGCTCAGAAAGGTTCTTTTCTTTCTGTAGCAGAGAAGAGAATTCACCATGCCGCCAAGGAGAAGGGACGTGCAATCACCCGATCCAGAGGATAGGGAGATGTCAAGAAGAAGAGGCAGGCAGATGACAGATACAACTATGGAAAGAGAGATGTGAGATCTACGAGCTAGACTCGAAGACATGGAGACAACGCAAAGACGCACAGTCAGTGCTGGGGATCTCATTGATTCTGAGAGTGAAGCTGAGGCTGACCGTGAGGAAGAAGTTGCAGATGAAGATGTATCAAACGAATGTTTGATCAGAGCTATTGCAAGGATGGGTGCAAGAGAAAAGATGGACATTCCAGTTTATGAGGGAAACTTGGATGTAGAGGAGCTTCTAGACTGGATTAGAGCTCTAGACACATACTTCGACTATGAAGATGTCGAGCAGGACAAGAAAGTCAAGCATGTTGTCACTAGATTGAAAGGACATGCAACATTATGGTGGGATGAACTACAAGCTGACAAATGTTGCGAATGCTGCAAATGCAAGAAGAAGATCAAGAGATGGGACAGAATGATCACGAAGATGAAGGAGAAATTCATCCAGAGGGATTATAAAATTACTCTGTTCAGGAGAATGCAGAACCTGAGACAGAAGTTGATGACAGTGAAAGAATACACTAAAGAATTCTATAAACTGAACATCAGGGCAGGTCATTGGGAGAGCGATGATGAGAAGGTAGCCAGATATATGAATAGCCTGAGATATGATATCCAGGATGAGATGAGCATGGTAACCATCCGAACAGTGGAATATGCTTATTAGATGGCTCTGAAAGCTGAGGAGAAGCTGAGCTAAAAACAGAGTCAGAGGAGTTGAGGTAGAAGTCAGCCCAGAGGCAAAGCAGTTGCCCAGGACAAATATCAGAAGCCCAAGGAGGACTGGAAGAAACCTCAAACTCGAACTGAGAGAGGTGGGACCTCACAGAAAGGACCATATGTTGAACAAAGAGGACAACATAATGAGCAACGAGGAGATTATGATGACGACCTAGGAAATATTATAAAAGTAAATAAAACAAAGAGGATGGCCATTCTAAATAGATGTGAAATATGATAAAAATTTACATGACACATAAATATTCACGTAATTCTTGAATCCCTACGAATTGTAGCAAGTCATGATGCAGGAGCATTGACAACATCAAGCGAGCTAGTGTGGAAGCAACTCGACAGCTGGACAAGCGCTAGCACGAATTTTGAAATTGCCTTGGAAATTGTTGCGCCATCTTAAATGAGCCATTAATAAGAGGCACACTTGTATGATGTAAACGGACCTTGAGAGGTTAACTCTCGTTCTTAGTAGGTAGAAGGCATTTAAAGTAGTTAATGCAGGTATATAGAATTTAATTCTAGATTAGACTATTTGAGAGCGCAAGAGGGAAACAGGATATAGACACCCTCATTGTGTATTGTAACATTATTGAAGCAGGAGAAGAGAAAGAGCATGCAGAGAACTGTGTAAGAACACCCATGTATAGATATTTGGATTAATAGAAAGAGGTTGATTCAAATTCATGGTTTTGTGTTGTTCTCTGTGTATTGATGTTGAATGATATGCTCATTTGATGTTTGATTCTTGTTATACATTTGCTTTATGTGTTGTGTATATGATTTCATAGTTGAGTTTGAAGTCTGAAAGGAAGTAGGAATGAGTTTCAATTGTTTTTCTATTTGAGCCAGAGAGTTCCTTGCAAGGAGTGCAGTTGAAGTGTTCGCAAGGAGTGCGTTGACAAGGGGTTCAGATAGGGTTTCTTTTTCTTTCATTCATCCCAGGAGTGCAATTGGGCACATTAGCCGTGCAAGGAGTGCGCAGGCCAAGTGAAGCTTCAGGTTTGCGAACCTGAACGAAACATTTAGAGACTGTTGTTGCAGGAGTGCACAGGGTCGAAGGAATTTCAACACTTAGACATGTTTGAAAGGTTTCCGCAAGGAGTGCGTGCAAGGGGTTTTTTCTAAGAGGACACATAATCGTGGAAAAGATCAGGAAGGATAAGGCCTTCAAAATTGTTGAAGGACAACGCAGGGAAGTTGAGATTGAAAGTTCGTAAGAAGCATCATAAGTTTGTGCCGCAGGTGGACGAGTTCCACGGAGGAACACTTGAGTCATTTCGTAGGTTTCATTAGGAAGGACGGACGGTCAAAATTCTCCGAGGAGAATTCGTGAATTTCCGTGAGCCGTTAGATCTCATAAAGGTGCAGGGGAGATACATAGAGTATTCCCTAAAGGTTAGATGCTCAGGAGGGGTCGGACCATAGATCCGAGCCACAAGGGTCGTCGTATTTACACATGGTTTCGTATATCGAGGTTTCATGGGTTGAAACTCCACAACATTGCAACGAGAATCACGAAATTGCGAAACACAATATACCGACGAATAAGATAATAGCGTGGGACCACATGATTCGGTAGGTGGACAAGTGGCATGCCTTATCGGGGTTTTGCAGCGAGAAGTCCTAAAACATATGCATTAGGATTCACGATATTGCGAACTCTGAAATACCGATAGAGGGGAGGACCGTTGAATAGTCAACTCGCGCGTGTGTTGAAGTTTCGGCGTATCGGGCATCGAGAGTCAAGGATACGAGTTGTTCAACATCGTGAGTGCCGAAATCACGATAGGGAAAACCCTGATAGGAAGGGGTCAGTGTTGAATGGTTGTCGGGTTTTAGGAATTCAAGAGACCTATGCTCGCCCATTGAATTCGCAAAGTCACGAATTTCGATCTCCTAAGCTCAAAAAGGGGATTCCACGAGGATTTTTTATGGGTGCAGATTTCCTTTCAGGGAAATAGAAGGACCGGTTAGTGTTCTTCGGGCCGAGAAGGAAGGAAATATCCTGTCAGCCCATGGACCTACTGACCTGCAGGTGAGGGAGGCAGACTATGTGTGTCATTTTGGTATCAGAGCTCATAAATGTTCTTTGCTTTCTGTAGCAAAGAAGAGAATTCACCATGCCGCCAAGGAGAAGGGACATGCAATCACCCGATCCAGAGGATAGGGAGATGTCAAGAAGAAGAGGCAGGAAGATGACAGATACAACTATGGAGAGAGAGATGCGAGATCTAAGATCTAGACTCGAGGACATGGAGACAATGCAAAGATGCACAATCAGTGCTGGGGATCTCATTGATTCCGAGAGTGAAGCTGAGGCTGAACATGAGGAAGAATTTGCAGTTGAAGATGCATCAAACAAACGTTTGATCAAAGCTATTGCAAGGATGGGTGCAAGAGAAAAGATGGACATTCCAGTTTATGAGGGAAACTTGGATGTAGAGGAGCTTCTAGACTGGATTAGAGCTATAGACACAGACTTCGACTATGAAGATGTCGAGGAGGACAAGAAAGTCAAGAATGTTGTCACTAGATTGAAAGGACATGCAACATTATGGTGGGATGAACTACAAGCTGACAGACGCTACAAATGCAAGTAGAAGATCAAGAGCTGGGACAAAATGATCACAAATATGAAGGCGAAATTCATCCCGAGGGATTATCAAATTACTCTGTTTAGGAGAATGCAGAACCTGAGACAGAAGCTGATGACAGTGAAAGAATACACTGAGGAATTCTATAAACTGAACATCAGAGCAGGTCATCGAGAGAGCGATGATGAGAAGGTAGCCAGATATATGAATGGCCTAAGATATGATATCCAAGATGAGATGAGCATGGTAGCCATCCGAATGGTGGAAGATGCTTATCAGATGGCTCTGAAAGTTGAGGAGAAGCTGAGCCAAAAATAGAGTCAGAGGGGTCGAGGCAGAAGTCAGCCCAGAGGCAAAGAAGTTTCCAGGACAAATATCAGAAGCCCAGGGAGGACTGTAAGAAACCTCAAACTCAAACTGAGAGAGGTGGGACCTCATATAAAGGACCATATGCTGAACAAAGAGGACAACATAATGAGCAGAGAGGAGATTATGATGACAACAACACTTTTCCTCGTACTAGAGGTAGAGGAAGAGGAAGAGGTGGAGTAATCACATGCTTCACATGCGGAAATAATGGGCACAAGTCTTACGGGTGTCCAAATAAGGAAAAAGAAGGGGGAGAATCTCACATCGTCGAGGCACAGAGACGGGATGTTGAGGCAGAAGACGTTGAAGGCGGAAGATCGCTGATGATGCGAAAAGTCCTTTTAACACTAGAGAAGGAGTTGGAGAATTTAGTTCAAAGGACCTGACTTTTCAGGAATGCTTGCAAGACCAAGGACATGGTATGAAAGGTCATTGTAGATAGTGGTAGCACGGATAATCTCGTTTCTATAGAGATGGTAGAGAAACTGGAGCTAGAGACGACTGATCATCCAAGCCCATACAGAGTTTCGTGGCTATAGAAAGGACACCAGGTAAGTGTCACTAAACAATGTTTAGTTGAATTTAAGATAGGAGGATATAATGATAAGATCTTATGTGATGTCATTCCTATGGATGTTTGTCATCTATTTCTGGGTAGACCATGGCAATATGACAGGAATGTGATTCATGATGGGAGAATGAACACATACACCCTGGAAAAGAATAAGAAGACACGCATGTTACTTCCAATCAAAGATAAGGAGGTGAATCCTGAAGTAAGTAACATTGTACTTCTCATGAGTGGGAACGAACTTCTTACCAAGGTTAAGAAGAAGGAGGATCCACAGTTTATAGTGGTCAGGAAACTGAAGATTGTTCTGACTAGCACAAGAGTGGATGATTTACCAGAAGAAATTTAGGAATTGTTGGAAGAGTTCGCTGACATAATAGTGGACGAATTACCTCATTCATTGCCACCGATTAGAAGTGTGAGTCATCATATTGATATCATACCAGGAGCCGGTTTTCCAAAAAAATCCGCATACAGATTGATGCCACAAGAGAATGAAGAGGTTAAAAGACAAGTCCAGGATTTGTTGGAGAAAGGTTTGGTCAGGGAAAGCTTGAGTCCATGTGTTGTTCCAACAATAGTCAGTCCGAAGAAAGATGGAGGCTAGAGGATGTGTACTGACTCGAGGGAGATCAATAAGATAACCATCAGGTACAAATTTCCATTGTCGAGGATGGCTGATCTGATGGATTGTTTAGGTGGAGCAAAGTATTTTTCGAGGATTGATTTGAAAAGTGATTATCATCAAATTCGCATGAGAGAAGGTGATGAATGGAAGACAACATTCAAAGCCAACGAGGGGTTGTATGAATGGCTTGTTATGCTGTTTGGCTTAACAAATGCACCATGTACCTTCATGAGGTTGATGAATGAAGTCCTGAGGGAGCTCATTGGGAAATTTTTCATTGTGTATTTGGATAACATACTGGTTTATAGTAAAACAATGACAGAGCATCTAAAGCATTTGGCTACAGTGATGCAAAAATTGCAGCAGGAGAAGTTGTTGATAAACATGAAGAAATCCTCATTCATGAAGACAGAGCTCATTTACTTGGGATTTGTTATTTCGGAAAATGAGTTGAGGATGGATCCAGATAAGGTGGAGGTAATAAAGAATTGGCCATCACCAAAGAATATTTTTGAGGTGAGAAGTTTTCACGGATTGGCTAGTTTCTACCAAAAGTTCATTAGGAATTTCAGTGGAATTAGTGCAGCGATGATGGATACAGTGAAGAAAAGACACAAATATTTTCACTGGACTGAAGAGGCTGAGAAAACTTTTAATCTGTTGAAGAGGAAGATCACAGAACAACCCGTTTTGGTGTTGCCGGATTTCCGAAGGACATTTCAGGTGAAATGCGATGCAAGCGGATTTGTAATCGGGGTAGTCTTGAGTCAAGAAGACATGCCGATAGCATATTTCAGCGAGAAGCTGAATGAGGCGAAAGTGAAGTACTCCACATATGATAAGGAGTTCTATGCTGTCATACAGGAATTGAAGAAGTGGAGATTTTACTTGATCCCGAAAGAGTTTGTTTTATACAGCGACAATCATGCATTGCAGTTTGTGACTCAATAGGAGAAGTTGAATCAGAAACATGCCAAATGGGTTGAGTATATGCAAAATTTTACTTTTGTGATCAAACATATTTACGGTACTACTATCAAAGTTGTTGATGCTTTGAGAAGGAAGTGTTTGTTGTTGTAGGAGTTCAAATTCAAAACGTTGGGTTTTGATGATCTCAGGGACATGTACACTGATGATCCAGATTTTAAGGAGGCGTATGAAGCAACTGAGAATCCAATTCTCAGGGATAGAAGCCAGTGGATAGACTACATGATCCAGGAAGGATTACAGTTTAGAGGTAATCAACTGTGTATTCCGAAATGCTCCATGAGGGAGAACTTGCTAAAGGAGAAACACAATGGAGGATTGGCAGGGCATTTTGGTCATGACAGGACGTTCGCAAACCTGAATGAGTCATACTTTTGGCCAGGAATGCGAGCTGATGTCAAGAGTTTCATGGACATATGCAAAATTTTCCATCATTCGAAGGGGAGGAAACAAAATGCAGGGTTTTATCAACCATTGCCCATACTAGAGAGGCTGTGGGATGCAATTAGCATAGATTTTGTATTGGGGTTTCCAAGAACACAAAGAGGTTGTGATTCAATCTTTGTGGTGGTGGATAGATTTTCCAAGATGGCACACTTCATTCCATGTTAGAAGACTAGTGACGCAACTCACACTGCGAACCTGTTTTTCAAAGAGGTCATTCGACTTCATGGGTTGTCGAAGAGTATAGTTTCGGATCAAGATACGAAATTCATAGGGCATTTTTGGAGGACCTTATGGAATAAGTTGGGAACTAACTTGGCATTTAGTTCATATTATCATCCCCAGATGGATGGACAGATATAAGTGGTGAACAGAAGTCTGGGAGACTTACTGAGAAGCTTGGTGATAGAACACCACAGCCAGTGGGACAACATATTACCACAGGAAGAGTTTGTGTATAATGACTCAGTAAACAGAAGCACAGGGTAGAGTCCATTCCAGGTTGTCTATGGCATGCAGCTGAGGGGAATTTCTGAACTAAGGGATTCATAACAGACTGCGACTAGGAGAGCTAGTGCAGAAGAATTTGCAGAGGCGATGAAAGAAATTCACAGCCAGGTGAAGGAGCGATTGCTGAATTCAAGCCAGGAGTATAAACATAGAGCAGATCAACATAAAAGACAACTTCAGTTTGAGGTTGGTGACTTGATTCTGGCACATTTGAGAAAAGAAAGGTTCCTGAGAGGAACATATAATAAGCTAAAGATGAAGAAAATCGGGCCATGTAAGGTCTTGAGAAAATTTGGGGCGAATGCTTACGAGATTGAATTACCCGATGGGATCAAAATTTCTATGATATTCAATATCTCATATTTCTACCCATACAGAGCTGAGGAGACAGAGACTGGAGATGAGAATCCAGTGATCCAGTGGACGAAACAGATGCCATTTGCAGATAAGCTACAAATGGAGTGCATACTGGACAAGAGAGTGAGCAAGAGGACCAGGCGAAAGCAATACTTTGAGTATATGGTCAAATGGAAGAACCATCCAGTTGAATATGCCAGTTGGGAAACCGAAGCAGAGATACAGAAGCATGGACAGACCGTGCACGAGCTCATGGACAGGAGCCCATGAAAGTTTTCAAGCGAGGGAGTATGATGCAGGAGCATCGCCAACATTAAGCGAGCCAGCGCGGAAGCAATCAGACAACTGGACAAGTGCTAGCACGAATTTTGAAATTGCCTTGAAAATTGTTGTGCCATATTAAATGAGTGATTAAGAAGAGGCAGACTTGTATGATGTAAATGGACCTTGACCGGTTAGCTCTCGTCCTTAGTAGGTAGAATGCATTTAAAGTAGTTAATGCAGGTAGATAGAATTTAATTCTAGATTAGACTGTTTGAGAGCGCAAGAGGGAAACGAGATATAGACACCCTCATTGTGTATTGTAACATTATTGAAGCAGGAGAAGAGCAAGAGCATGCAGAGAACTGTGTAAGAACACCCATGTATAGATATTTGGATTAATAGAAAGAGGTTGATTCAAATTCATGGTTTTGTGTTGTTCTCTATGTATTGATGTTGAATGATATGCTCATTTGATGTTTTCTTCCTATTATACATTTTATTTATGTGTTGTGTATATGATTTCATAGTTGAGTTTGAAGTATGAAAGGAAGTAGAAATGAGTTTCAATTGTTTCTCTATTTCAGCCAGAGAGTTCCGTGCAAGGAGTGCAGTTGAAGTGTCTGCAAGGAGTATGTTGACAAGTGGTTCAGATAGGGTTGCTTTTGCTTTCATTCATCTTAGGAGTGCAGTTGGGCATAGGAGCCATGCAAGGAGTGTTCAGGCCAAGTGAAGCTTTAGGGTTGCGAACCTGAACGAAACATTTAGACGCTGCAGGAGTGCGCAGGGTCGAAGGAATTTCAACACTTAGATGTGTTTGAAAGGTTGCCGCAAGGAGTGCGTGCAAGGGGTTTTTTCTAAGAGGACGCAGAATCGTGGAAAAGATCAGGAAGGATAAGGCCTTCAAAATTGTTGAAGGATAGCGCAGGGAAGTTGAGATTGAAATTTCGTAAGAAGCGTCATAAGTTTGCGCCGCAGATGGACAAGTTGCACGGAGGAACACTTGAGTCATTTCGCAGGTTTCATTAGGAAGGACGGACGGTCGGAATTCTCCGAGGATAATTCACAAATTTCCGTGAACCTTTAGATATCATAAAGGTGCAAGGGCGATATGGTGAGTATTCCCTAAAGGTTCGAAGCTCAGGAGGGTTTGAACCGTAGATCCGAGCCACAAGAGCCGTCGGATTTACACGTGGTTTCGTATATCAGGGTTTTGTGGGTTGAAACTTTGAAACATTGCAATGGGAATCGCGAAATAGTGAAACACGATATCTCGATGACTAAGATAATAGCGTGGGACCACAAGAGTCGGTAGGTGGATAGGTGGCACGCCTTATCGGGGTTTTGTAGCGAGAAGTCCCGAAACATATGCATTAGGATTCGTGATATTGCGAACTCCGAAATGTCGATAGAGGGGAGGACCATTGAATAGTCAACTCGTGCGTGTGTCGAAGTTTCGACGTATCGGGCATCGGGAGTTGGGGATATGAGTTGTTCGACATCGCGAGTGATGAAATCACGATAGGGAAAACCCCGATAGGAAGGGGTCAATGTTGACTGGTTGTCATGTTTCGGGAATTCGTGAGACCTATCCTTGCCCATTGAATTCGCGAAGTCACGAATTCTGATCTCCTAAGCTCAAAAAGGGGATTCCACGAGGATTTTTTGTGGGTGCATATTTCCCGTCAGGGAAATAAAAGGACCAGTTAGTGTTCTTCGGGCCGAGAAGGAAGGAAAGATCCTGTGATGGCTCGGACCTGCCAACCTGCATGTGAGGGAGGTAGACCGTGTGCGTCAAGTCACTTCATAGGTTATTGGATATTGATTTAGTTTGGGAGTGACATAGTGGGAATATGTGATCGCTTTGATCTATGGTTGGGAGGAACAACCCACTTGATTTGTGTTTTCCTTAAAAGAAATCTCAGTCACACATTCTTCTTCCATTTTATTCTAGTCAAATTGTTTTTCAAATTGTAAATTATAGATATGTTACTTTGGTTAAATGGTTGTTCAATTCGTATTGCAAGGATAAATTATTGTGGATTGAAATATAATTAGATATTAGAAGTTTTTCTTTGGTTTATTCCATTATGCATTTTTCATAGAATATATCAGAAATAAGGATTATATCAATGCCTAGATTTAAAATGCACGAAGCATGGTTATATAGTCAACAAAGTTTTTGTATGAAAGAGTAATTTATATAAAATGAAGTAGATTCTAAACGATAATTCTATTATCATAGAAAGAATCCAGAATACACAATAAGTTAAGGTCCTCAAATAAGTACAACGAAATTGTGTAAGTTGTATATATAACAATAATATTTATAAGAGAACTAGATTTCGAGGTTCAGTAGCCATTTTAAAAAAAATAAAGAAACTAAAGTAAACTCATGTGAGCATAGAAAGTAAGGATGGAATCCTTCACGACCACAAATTGAAGAAACAAGGATACTCTATTAATAAAAAATAAACAGATTTGTGACTATGATGACTCTATTAATTTCTCAAGGGAGAAAACCCCTTAAGAAAGAAAAACAAGTTGAGAAATACCCTTCAAGGTTTAATATCAATAAAATTACAAAAATTCATTACAAAATCGACTTTTGTATGGATAGCCATAAGAGGAATATCACCAAAGAAAACCTAATACATTCTTTTGTTTAACAGACCAAGAATGTGGTCGAAAGAACCACAGTAGACAACCATCCAACTACTTTGAATAAATACAATAGAATTAAATCCCTTATCTACAATTGTGGTTTGGTTTATAAATCGAAATACCTCTTGAAGGATTAACGCCCTGGCATAAAGGCCATATCCAACACATTTCAACAATGATTTCCAAATACAATAATACGTATGGCACCTGGTGAGATTAATTAACACAAGTAGAAAGACATTTAAGGAAGAGTACTTGCAGTACATTCAGACCAAATAATGTATGGTTCCTCCTACTAAAATAACCAAGTACACCTTCACAATGCACATCCATTAATAAAGGAAATGAAATTTGTTTTAAATAATTATAGGGTTGTAGTAAGAGTTACATGCCATATCTATAAAACCCTACAAGAAAACTCATATCGATGCATGACTTGACCATCCAGAACCACCAATATTTCTTGATGGGTACCCTTGTTCACATCAAAGGGCCTATCATTAGTTAGAGTATCCATAGAGGTCTATTTTATCATAAAAATATAACAAATACATGAATAGAATTCTTGAATGCATAATGCGTTGAGACCATTACAGACGCATTCTATAAAGGTTCAAACAAAAATTAAATAAACAAAAGTATGAAGAAAGACAATGACAATATCTGAGTTATAAATAGAGTAAGGAACTAATAAAAATGAAGGCGAGACTGATTAAAACCTTCAACCAAGTAAAACGAATCAATATATTGATGCCAACGGTAAAAGGAAAATTTTGTAATAGTAAAACAGTCTTCATTTAACAAGAAATAGGACCAGAAGCCTTTTACCTGGTTACATCCAAAATCTTAAATTTTCATTATATCCAGAATGAAAACATGAATGATGAAAGACAGAGAGAATAGGTTTACATAGGTAATGATATTTAATATTGAAGCACACAACAGAGAGAGCTCAAACTAGAGAGTTGAAACCATAGAGTAGGAGCCCTCATCGTCTATTGAAACATTACCACAACAAAAGACAAAATGATCGAAAACTATGTGGCATGGTTGGTACATTACCTCCCTATATCTCTTCCCAAGGTAATTACACCTAGCACATGAAAGGGTCTCCATGAAAGGATACCAACATGTGTTTTAATAAGAGACTTGATACGATAAGTTTGGAATTAACAACCTTCAACCACTAAGTTATCAAATGTCAAAACATCATTAAATTTGACCTTGTTAAATATTATTACAGTGTGACCATCATACATTTCCTATCGATTAATTGAATCTTATTTATGATTGAGGGGATATGGTAAACCATTACCAAATTATGGTTAAGGGGTCGGGACAAACCCTTCATAAATTTATTTAGAAACCTTCATAAAAAAAATATTTCACCTATCGACTACATTACCATAACAATCAAGTGGTAGGTCTAGCAACTTAGACTCTTGGTTAAACAAGGTTACGAGAAGGGTCTAATGAAAAAAAAAATGTCAACACATAAGTTTCAAAACGAGTTAGTAGTTTCCATATGAATTGCAATATGAGAGTAGGATTTTGTACCTTAAAATTGTAACTAAGGACAAGCAAAATTAGTGAGTTTGTACATAACACTGTTACAAATAAAAGAGTAATTTTTTCATACAACTCATAAATAAGTGAATTCTTAGCTATATAAATTGTGTGGTCAACATAAAAATATGTTACACTTTATTTAGTCAAAAATAAAATATTGGTGTATATATATAAAAAAATAATTGTTGGGTATGTGACATAATGGTATCAAAGATTTTAGGAACGACAATTGGCCTTATAATCTTAACCACATAGACTAATTTAATATTGTTATATTTCCTTCTTACCACTAGGAAGAATATTTTGACTTGCAGTAAATATGACAGAAGTACCTATTCTATATGAAGAAGGGTCACATCAAAATGAACCATAAATTCCAGAACAAGGAAACATTGGTGAGGGGAATAAATGGGTTAATTTGAATTAAAGGAGGGATAATAGAAAATATGAATTAATTCATAATGTATAGGGTCTCAGGGAAGAAATGAAAACTAGTGAAACAGATAATGAATGAATTATAAAGAAACACGAATAACTTAATGCAATACTTTTAGAAAAACTATGTAATCAAAACTCAGACAACAATAAAGGTCAATTTTCTAGTAATTCTAAAATCGATCTACACAAGAAGAAGTTTAGGAAATTTGAACATACTAAATCAACGACATAATCTGTTTTTAGAGAAACTAAAACTTCAAGTGAGGAAAGTGAAAAAATGGAACAAAGAACTAAAAAGAAACATAATCATCATGAGGAAATTATGGTAGAATTTAAAAAGATAAAAACTCCAATATTTAATGGTGATATTGAGACTGGAGAAGAGGCAGAAGATTGGGTTTCTAGAATGCAAAAATACTTTCAGATATATAATTATTCAAGTGAACTTAAATCAATAATGGCCATCTATAATCTGACTGAGAAGGCATATATTTGGTGGCAAGATATCAAACATTAAAGAATATTAAGGAACATAAAATCACTTTGAATACTTTTAAAATATATTTTAAGAAACAATATCCATCAGAATAATATTATGAAGGTAAGTCTAAAGAATTTTATGAACTAAAATTGAGAAATTTTAATATGAAAGACTTTTGCAACAATTTTCTAAATATATTGTGCTACGTACCATATATTGTGGATGAAAAGCCAAATATACAACATTTCTTGAGTTGTTTACCGACCTCATATAAAGATAGGATTTAATTTTACAATCCTAATACTTTAGAAGAAGCTATGTGTAAGGCTAAACTATCTTTTGAACAATATAAAAACAAAAGCAAAAATGATAAAAACTAGAAGGGAAAGAAAGTTTAAAGATTTGATCCACGGATAAAAGAAGGAAATATTTTCAATAAGAACATTGCAAAAGGGTTTCATAGAAATAATTGTAGAAATAATAAGCCTTAAAACCAATCTAATAATAAAAATACAAAACCAACAACATTTATAACCAAGAAACTGCCCAAAAGGAACCAGTAAAATGTTGGGAGTGTGGCGAATCAAATTATTTTAAGGATTGTCATCACAGCAAGAAAAACAACAACACTATACATATAGTTTGAGAAGCTACTACAATTGGTGAAATAACAAGGAGCACAACAAATATTAGTGCAGCCCTCGAGAACAAATAATCAAATCATCAAGCTTCCATGGTGGAAGTAGAAGGTATGTTGAATAATCAACCAATTTCCATTTTGATTGATCCAAGTGATAGTCTAAGTTTTGTTTCACCTAATATAGTAGATAAATGTAAACTACGAAAATAAAAATTTGAAAAATCAAGCTGAGTAAAGTTTGCTACAGGAACAAAAAGAGAAGTTACAAATCTTGTTAAAGGTTGTGAAATTATTATGAATGACTTTACAACTCAAGAACATTTGAATGTTTTGCAACTAGGATCATATTATGTACTAATTGGCATGGAGTAGTTATAAACATATAAAGTAATTATAAATTGTTATGACAAAACATTTACTTACATAGATGACAATGGTAACATCATTAACATTAAAGGGATACCAAGAACTATTGGTATTAGGAAGATCTCATCCTTGTAGATTAAAATATGTTCTCATAAATGATGCAAAGTATTTGGCGTTCATGTAATAGATAATGAAAAAGAAGAAAGTAAGAAGGATATATAAAATTTCCCTAAATTGCAAGAATTGTGAGATGTATTTGAAGAGATTTTGTGTTTACCTCCTAAGACAGAAATAGATTTATCTATAGACTTACTACCTGAAGTGGTGCCAGTTTCAAAGAATCCATATCGGATGAATATCCTAGAACTTAATGAACTAAAATATCAACTTCAAGAATTATTAGACAAAAGGTGTATTCGACCAAGTGTATCTCCTTGGGGAGAACCAGTACTAATTGTCAGAAAGAAAGACAAAACCTTACGACCATGTATATACTATCGAAAACTTAATAAAATGACAATTAAAAACAAATATCCTTTACCCTTTAGTGATGATCTATTCGATCAAGTACATGGGGAAATGATCTTTTTTAAAATCAAGTTGAAAGAAGGATATCATCAAGTAAGAATTAAAGACGAATATATATACAAATTTTATTTACGGAGAGATATGGGCATTATGAGTTTGTAGTGATACCCTTTGAGTTAATAAAATCCCCAACCTCATTCATGTGTCTAATGAATAATATACTAAGTAAATTCTTAGATAAATCTGTAATCTTCTTCATCGATGATATACTAATCTACTCAAAGAATGAACATGATCATGAATAACACTTAAGAATAGTTCTACAGTTCTTGAGAGAGAAGAAGCTATGTGCTAAAATTAGTAAATCAGATATTTATAAAGCTAAGATTTAATACCTGGGACATGTAGTCTTTAAAGAAGGAATAGTTTTTGACACTGAGAAAATAAGATCCATTATGGAATGGTCAATTTCAAAACATGTTTTAGACATCATATCATTTATGGGTATAACAGGCTATTACAAAAATTTTATTGAAGTGTTTTCGAAGATTACTCATCCTATAACCTCCTTACAAAAGAAAGGAACAAAATTTATATGGTCTGAAAAATGCCAACAAAGTTTTGAAAAACTGAAGCATATCCTAACAAAATATACTATACTAAAAATAACAGATCTATATAAGGACTTCATTGTATGCACAAATGCATGCATTGAATGGATGGGAGAAGTCTTAATGAAGGATGATCATGTAATTTCTTATGAATCTAGGTAACTTAAGGAACACAAAAGACATCATATAACACATGAATTAGAGTTAGTCGTGATAATACACACACTAAATATGTGACAACACTATTTTATAGGATGAAAATTCCTATAGATGTCTCATGACATTGCTTTAAAGTACCTTTTTGATAAAAAAAAATCTTAATGCATGACAAGCAAGGCGGTTAGCCTTTTTGATCGAGTACGATTTTGAAATAAGACATATCAATGGGAAACAAAATAAGGTAGATGGTGCCTTGCGTAAGCATGAAAATATGATTTATACAATTATGAGAAGTAATTGTGAAAATGATTTAGAGGAAAAAATCAAGATTGTGGAAGAAAAAGATATAGAATATCAAAGTATGAAATCAAAATTGGTAGAAAATCGAGCTAAAATCGAAAAATCAGACTTCATACTTTCTGAAAATGGACTTTTGATGTATAAAAATAGGTTGTATATCCATGAAGCAGAATAAATTAAATTACTAATACTAAATGAATTACATAAAAATCCATACCCTGGACATACTGGCTATCAAAAAATAATTACTATGTTAAGAAATGAATTTTATTGTCATAATATGAAAGGAGAAACTGTTGAATATTTAGCTAAGTGTATAGAATGTCAACAAGTTAAATTTGAACATCGAAATCCAACTGGATTACTACAACCCCTACATGTTCCTGAATGTAAATGGGAAATTATAAGCATGGACTTTATAATAGGTTTACCTAAAAGCAATAAACAAAATCATTCAATAATGATTGTTGTTGATAAATTGAGAAAACAAGGACACTTTGTAATAGTTAAATCCACCTATAAATACATTAACATAGAATATATATTTATTAAGGAAATATTCCAACTACATGGAATTCCTAGAACTCTAATCTCAGATAGAGATACAAAATTTATAGGGAATTTTTGGAAATCCCTATTTAAATTCTTAGACACACAATTAAATTTCAGCACTATTTACCATCCTCGAGCAGATGGGTAGACTGAAATAAGTAATCAAACAATGGAAGATATGCTTAGAATGTATGTTATGGATAGACCGAACAAATGAGAATAATATTTACATTTTGTTTAATTCGCATATAATAATCATTACCAAGATTTAGCTAAACTTAGCCCTTTTGAATTTCTTTATGGAAGAAAATGTAACACCCCTATTTCTTGGACTAATCATGTCAATAGATTAATGATAGGAGCTGAAATATTAAATGAAATGGAAATAACAATGAAGTAGGTACGAAAATTTTTCAAAGTAGCTCAGGACAGGAAGAAGAGCTATGTAGACTCCAAAAGAACACAAGGGAGCTCAATATTGGAGACCATGTGTATATAAGAGTAAGTCCTAAAATAAGTTATTTAAGACTGGGTAGGTATACCAAGTTGGCTCCTATATATTTTGGTCCCTTTGAAGTGATTCCACGAATAAGACCTGTGGCCTATAAGCTTGAACTTCCAGCCATGGTAAAAGTACATGATGTATTCCATGTTTCATTATTAAAATTAAATATACATGATCCTACTCCTGTTGTGGATTGGAATATGATACAAGTGGAACCCAAAGGTGATTTCCCAGTAGAATCGGGTCATATTGTCAACATGATGGATATTACACTCTAGAATCGATCTATCAAACATGTAAAGGTGTAGTGGAGGAACCTTAGTCACAAAGAGGCTACATGGAAAATGGTGGATCATATGTAGAAGCATATCCATTTCTTTTCTAGAATGATCCAAATCAAGGTTAGATAACACCAAGGTTCATGTTAATTTCTAAAGGGGGTTGATGCAATACCCCTATATATTCTAACCTTGTACAATATTTATTGCAAATAGTTTTTCAATAAAATAATAGAAAATATACAATGGCAAATACACATGCATTACACAAATAATTTTCCGTTGGAAACACAAACCAGGAAAACCAACATATTCTATATTCATTCACATCATAGATTCTTTATAATACAATATACATATAGGATCCAACGACATCCAAAACCCTAACCCAATGACCTAGATTAGTCAACAACCCTAATTCCTTAACCAAAAATAGAAAACCATTGACAAAAAACCATGTGCCAAATAACCACCCAACAATGGACATGAAAATCGAGGAAAGGAGAAAAAAAAAGGAAAAACAAGGAGACACGTTTCCCGAGGAAAAATATATCTTGGAGGAATTTCCCCCAAACCCTTGGCACCCAATGCAATGTATCAGACACTAGAGCTAGTCATGTGAATAGTATACCACATACCCAACACCTTCCCACTTGTTGTTTTCTTTGCATATAGGGATTTGCAAGGTTACATCGTCAACAATCCAGGGAAGAAATGCTCATAGATCCTCTACACCAAGAGAACTTCTCAGTGCTCACATATTTTGTTAATGAATATGCAACATTATTCAAAGTGTCCACCTTCATCAACAACCCTTTCTTTTCTTCAACCATGTCTCTTACAAAATGATATTGAACATCAATATGCTTTGTATTTGAATGATAAGTTGGGTTCTTCGCCAGAAAAATTGCACTTCGACTTCACAATCTATTCGTACAACTTTTTGTACCAACCTAATACCTAAAAAATATCTTTGTAACCATACTACTTCCTTTCTTGCATGAGTGGCTACCATGTATTCAAATTATATAGTTGAAAGTGCCACTATAGACTGTATTTTGCTCATCCAATTGATTGCTCCTCCAAACAGGTTAAACACATACCCACTTGTAGATCTCCTATGATCCATATCTCTAGCCTAGTCTGCATCCACAAATCCATGTATGTCCAACACTCTATCCAATCATGGTCTACCTTGGTAGAAGAATCCATAGCTAGCAGTGCCACACAAATAATTGAAAATTGTATTTAATTGTAATATCCCCCAAAATAATTAATTATTGAATTCTAAGTGTACTTGGGAATAAATTTTTGTTTTTGGCAAATTTGAATTTGGAAATTACTTTCCATTTTTGGCAAATCTGAATTTGGGATTTGATTATTGTAATTAATTATTTATATCTTTTGGGCAAGGATTTGATTTGCCTAACTAACTTCTTGATTGTGACACATGCAAAAGACAAATATTTTTATATATTAAATGCTGGAAGAAAAATGGAACAACCAGGTTGAAAATAAATTACCATTACTCCATGAGTGGGGAACAGATTTGAGTTACCTCAGAGTTGATTTTTACAAGTGGAAAATGAGGAATCTGACCACTAGACGCTCCTGAAAATCAGGGATTTGTAAAGATGAAAAAATTACCAAGGAGGGAAGGAAAGACCTAGACACAAGATGCACATAAATACAACATATGGAGGAGGTAGGACACTAATTAGTATGTTGGAGAAAGGATACTACTTGTTGTTATGAACAATGTTTAGTGTGAGGAAAGGGAATTTATGATCTGTAGAAGAGAACTATAGAAAAGGAGGATCATTTCAATTCGCCCTTATGGAATAATGGTCATGCTAGGGGGTGAACAGAGAAAGTAAATTGGTTGTTATGTTCTACAGTTGGGTGGACTGTGGTTGTTACATTTGTGTCCCAACATCAGTTTCAGATAAGAACCTTTACTTGTATTGTGGTTAATATTCTTCTGATCACAATTGTTAGAAGTGTGATGGGATTTTGTGATGTTAGTGCATGTATAAATGATTGAATTAATGTATAATATTCTTTTGATTACCATTGTCAGAAGTGTGATGGGATTATGTGATGTTAGTATATATAAATGATTGACTGAGTGTATACTATTTTATTGATTAACATTGTTAGAATTGTGATGGGATTATGTAATGTTAGTATATATATAAATGCTTGACTGAATTTATACATATAGATACTCATATGAAATAAAAGGATTGAGCTATTGTATACTTCTATTATTATTGAATGTGGTTATACATCTTGTGCATAATTGTGTACACATACCTATGTGTTCAAGCAATGAAAATGATAGAAATGGTTATATATTCTCTATGGGTTATATATATATATATGCATGGGGTTGTATAGATATATATTGTTTTATATAAATAAAATTCCTATCGATCCTTGATTTGCATGAATGTATAAGGAATTACCATTTTTCAAACTGTACAAGTGTTATAAAAGAAAAAATAGGATATTTAACAGTCAAAATTTATATTAAATATATCTTCGGGTCTATAAAAAAGGATTTTCAATAGTCTACAAATACAAGCTACAATAGTTTTTACAGTAATTGAAATGGTTCAAAATGGTTTCAATAATCATGTATTTTCGTTTAAGAGTAAATCACAAATAATCTATATATTCTGGAAACCCTGGTTCAATATTTATTACAGTGGAGTACCCTAGGGTAAGGACCCCTGTACCACTAGTAAACATAGTCTATGAAGTTATGCCTAAGCACTAATATCAGAACTCAAATACCTTTGTGAGTGAGAGGGATTTCCTTGGTTCGCTCCTGTCGATTGTACAAACTTGCAAGGGAGAATACGTTAGATTGAGTAAATTGTGCTAAGAATTTTAGTGAAATGATTAATAAACATAATAATATAACACTTAGCTTGAGTCAACATAGAAACAGTTCATTACTGGCACTTGAGTGGCGATCTTTCCACAACCCAAAGGGGGAGGAGTGGACCCAAGAATAGTTGATGGGTAACCTCACAAAAGAAGACAAGTTCCAATCATTAGTTATTGTAATTGAAAGTAATACTTTGATGATTAAAACTTTAAACAATAAATTAAATAGTTTTAAAAAATTTAAGACACTCAAAAGTACAGTCAGGAAACCCCACAGAGGGTAAATTTTTTCTGTGTAAATTTATACAGAACCTAAGTCACGATTTTCTACCACAGAGGAAATCAAATGAAAAGAAAAGAATGTATTCAGTATACAATTTTGTCTAACCTTGTACCTTGTTAAATATGGATTTTACTACGATTATTATAAAAACAAAATACAGTGAAATCTATGAAATATGGATACGGGTTCCTTGTAGGATTTCAAGAATGCAAGCTCCGAGACAGAGGTTCGACATTCCAAGATTCATATACACCTATTCTATATAAATACCAGATGTTAATCTTATGCATAAACCTAGCATTAAAATACAAATTATGCACACAATGAAATCACACTCTTTCTGTAGAAGACAATATTTTCAATAGAAAGGATTTTGACAAGGTATGGGAAGTATTTCACCATACTACTTCATTTACATGGAAGAAATCTAAACTTTCTATATAAAACACATATTCAAGAACAAAGATCCAGGGTTGAATTTTATATAAGAATTTATGTTGTATAAATTATAGGTGGAATTAATATACAGAGGGTCGTTACAAAATTCTTTTACAGACGTCGAGTGTTTATTTATAAGCAAAGGGTTAATTTGATTGTACCATTGTTCGCCATGTACTTAGAGTGAAAGATACAAAATGCATTAGAGGGTTGTCACCATACCTACATATGAATGTATTCATGAGTTTATTCAGAGTGATAACGAAAATAACATAGACTGAATCCACAATCCGTGAAAGGCTTATCCTAGGTATTTAACTTTTTGGTCTATTCACGTAGAGCTAAAATACACAATAGGGTAACTACTCTAACTGGGCTTAGAAAAATTGTTTATACACTTACGAGTATCCTTTCACTTTGGAATTCTAACACATAAGTATATTCAGAACTTTTTACAAATTTTGATGGTGGTAATATATATATCGCAGGGTGTAAAATTATGAGATTCTTCTTAGAGAATAAAATAGAAATAGCACTAAAAACCTTGAAGATTCGAAAGTCACCAGTCAACCCGAGATATATTTATAACCTAGACCCAATAACTTTAAACCCAGAAAAGCTGAGAGGAATCAGTTACAACGGTGAAATGCGAATACGGTATCTAAGAGTCACAAAATAAATGGAGAAAACAAAAGTGTCCTTGATTTCCTTTCTTAGGGAGGAACCTGACCGGTGTGCATCCTCCATTTTTACCCAGTTCGAGTCTGCTCCAACTCGCGGGTCATACATATAGGGAAAGATCATTACAATGTTAACGTTGGGTGCACATAATGTAAGGGTAGGAGTTTTCGTAAAAAAATTCAGAGACAAAGGGGGAATGATATAGTAGTGATCTTGAAACTATTGCTAATGCGAAGTAATAGTTGATGGGAATATGCAATACCATTTCCATGTGAATAATAGGATATGGTGAGATCACATTGGGAAAGTTCACCTAAACATTCCGGTACAATACAAACCCCTCTTAATTGTAATAGCCAGTTGATAAATGTGTTCCAAACAGACTTGACATGCCATTAACATGGTTTCCAAATCTGCATTCAATGTTGGGCCAGGTCATGAAGTTGGGTATGGTTTTTATTGTTAGGTATAGAGTTTAACTGTGGCATAAATACAAAATCATAGATGCTAAGGTGTATGATTTGTCTTACCTTTGTAGGAGGACAATCCTTCTAACCACCCTCAGTAACATTTTACTTTTGTGTTGAGTAACTAGTTCAATGCATTGTGGCATGAAATGCTTTTGGGTGGATTGTAATTTTATAATAATATGAATTCTAGGAGTAAGATAATTTTATAAGAGTGTCTTTGATGCATGACATCTATGCATAACAAGTAGGATATGTTTACAACATAAGATAAGATTTGTGTATGACTTAACAATAATATTTATGCTATGGATCGATTTTATGCATGGAATCCCTATATTGTATAGTATTTTATATTAGCATCAATACGTTGATATCAATAGAATAGGGCTATGATAATTTAGGTACTAAACTATTTATTATTATATCTCAGACATGGATGATGTCAACTATGAGATTCTTATGATAGTGCCTAGTAAAATAGGTTAATGTTGTCATAATGGGTAAACATTAAGGGTCATGGGTAGACTATCAAATGGCCCATGCACCTTAGTTATTGAACCTTGTGATTGTTGTATAGAATAATTTAAATCATAGATAAATTTATTCTACAGGCTATGATAATCCTGGTTACAATTGTAAGTTTTTTTGAAATCRGTAGTGATGGAAAAACTACTCTATAGTTTATTAAAGAAATGCTTGAAACAAATATTGAAGATTAAAGGAGATTTAATGTCCTTAAACAWWWTTTTTTTTTTTTATTTGGTAAATTTGGGGTACATTACATATGTTATCAGAGCTAAAGGTTACAACACTTGGACCTCAGGGCAAGGCTAAACTAGTTTAGTTCATTTTATTTCTGTTAAAAGAAAAAGATAACAAAATACTCACTATTACAACAAAAACTTGTTGGTCTATTGTGACCATGGAAGAACAGAATGAAGAGGAGATCAGAATTGAAGATGATCCCAATCAAGGACCTCCTAAAGAACCTCGACATAACAATAAAGGAAGTTTAGTCACCCGGGATCTAGAAACAATGAGAAACCTTATTGTGGAATTGCAAGTTCTCAAGGTAGATAATGAAAAACTGAAAAAGGCACACGAAGACCAATAAGAAATAAATGAAGTGTTGTTGTGCAACATAGTAACAAAAAAGATTCCAAAATAGAACGACAAGGAGAAAGAAGTTTGTGAAAGAGCCTCTAAAAATTATGGTCGTGAAACAAAAAATCAAAACAATTCTTCTGAAGGCACACAAGCAATAGAAAACAAAATAGACATAGGGAGAAAAATAAAATAGGTGGATCACCAAAAAGGTAAATTCAAGAAGATCAAACCATCCACCTTTGATAGAGAATCTAGGATAGGTTAGGAGGTTGAAGCATGGTTACTAGATATAAAGAAATACTTCCAGATTTATAATTATTCTAGTAAAATGAAAGTCTGAATGACCATTTATAACCTAAAGGGAAAGGTGAGTATCTGGTGGAAAGACGTAAAATTGGCCAAAGGATTAAAAGAGAAACAAATGGAATGGTCATACTTCAAGAAATACTTCAAGAAACAATATTTATCAGAAATCTATTACAAAAGAGAGACTAAGGAATTTTATGAACTAACACTCGGACAAATGACCATGGACGATCTGATAAACAAATTTCTTGAATTATTGAGATTTGTGCCATACATCAAGGAAGACAAAGTAAACATACAGTTGTTCCTAAGATTCCTACCACAGTCATACAATGTCAAAATTGAATTCGACAATCCAAAAAATTTAAGAAAAGTTTTTAGAAAGGCCCGGATGTACTATGATCAGTATAAACATAGGTCTAAAATTCCCAAAGCATGGAAGGATAAGAAACAAGAAAAAATGAATCAGTGGAAGAAAGACTTCCAACCAACCCCTTTCGGGAATATGGAAAATAACTTCCAAAGGAAATATTTTCATTCTAACAACCAGAATACCCAAGGGGGAGGTAGACCAGTTAATATGGGAGACAATAAAGTTGGGGACAGCCCCAAAAAACCATTTAAATTTTGGGAGTGTGGAGAACCTCACTTGAGGAGGAACTATCGACGTTTAACTTTTGCATCAAGGACCACACTCCATAACCTGCAAGAAGCCTTTACAATAGGAGATGTGTGCAGAAGCGTGCACATAATTAATGCAATTGTATATGGTCGACAAGATGATCATCAATCCACTATAGTGGAGGTTGAAGGTGAAGTTAATAATAATCGTATTTCTATTCTAATTGACCCAAGAGATAGTCTGATTTATGTTACTCCTCATTTAGTTGATTCAAATAAGCTTAATAAAGTATAAGAAAGTAAAGCATGCTAAGTCCTGGTTAGTAAAGTTAGCAACATGGACTAAGAGAAAAGTAACAAATTTCATTTCTAAATGTGAACTCAGTTTAGATGGCCAAATTATGAAGTTAAATATGAATATTTTACCTTTAGGATCTTACGATGTAATCATTGGAATGGACTGGTTAGAGAAACATAAAGTAATTTTGAACTGTTATGAAAATTCACTTACTTACAGAGATGAAAACAACACAATTAGGACAATACAAGGCATAAAAAAACAAGTCTCAGTTAGGCATATTTCATCCATGTAGTTTAAGAAATTCATGAATAAAGGTTGTCGAATTTGTGTTATTCAAGTAACTAACCTGTTATAAAAAGAAGATAAACCCAGTCTAGAAGACTTTATAGTCCTGCATGGGTTTAGAGATGTATTTGTGGACGAAATACCAGAACTGCCTCCAAGAAGAGAGATAGATTTCTTTATCGATCTACTACCTGGATCTGCCCCGATATCTAAGGCAACCTATAGGATGCGTTTACCCGAATTAACATAGCTGAAAATTCAGCTACAAGAACTATTGGACAAGGAATATATCAGACCTAGTGTCTCGCCTTGGGAAGCACCGATCCTTTTCGTTAAAAATAAGGATGGGAGTTTAAGATTATGTATTGATTATCGACAATTAAACAAGATGGTGATTAAGAATAAGTACCCCCTACCCAGAATTAACGACCTATTTGAACAAGTAGGAGGAGAAAAGATTTTCTCTAAGTTAGATTTAAGATATGGTTATCACCAACTCATAATAAAGGATGAAGATATAAATAAAACAACCTTTAGAATGATATACAGACACTGCGAGTTTTTCGTAATTCTGTTTGGTGTTACTAACACACCAACAACCTTTATATGTTTGATGAATAGTATATTCAATCAATATTTGGATAAATTTATTCTGGTATTTATTGATGACATTTTAGTTTATTCGAAAACGGAAGAAGAACATGAAGAGCATCTGAAAATAGTATTGCATACCCTAAGGAAACACAAGTTGTATGCAAAATTTGACAAATGTGACTTCTACCAAAGAAGAATACAGTACCTAGGACATGTAATATATGAAGAAGGTATTGCAGTTGACCTAGAGAAGATAAGATCCATTATGAAATGGCCTATCCCTAAGGATGTAGCTGACATCAGATCATTTATGAGAATTATCGGTTACTACAACATATTTATAGAAGGATTCTCTACGATCACTTATCCAATTACATCTCTATAGAAGAAGGGAATAAGGTTTACTTGGTCACAAAAGTGTCAGTACAACTTTAATAATCTAAAGGAACTGTTAACTACAACACATATTTTAAGGGTAGCAGACCCAGATAAAGACTTCACAGTTTGCATGGGTGCAAGCAAAGAAAAATTGGGAGGTGTCCTAACACAAGAGGGACATGTCATCTGTCACGAATGACGTAAACTAAAGGAACATGAATGGAACTATGTCACACATGACTTGGAATTAGCAGTTGTAATTCATGTGCTAAAAAAATGGCGACATTATTTAATGGGGAGGAAATTTTTGTTGCTAACTGATAACAGTGGTGTGAAATTCTTATTCAATCAACCAAATATTAATGCAAGGCAAGCAAGGGAGCTATCCTTCTTGAGTGAATTCAATTTCAATGTAAGACACATGAAGGGAAAATAAAACAAAGTTGCAGATGCCCTAAGTCGAAGGACTAATGGAATTTTTGAGATAAGTATTAGCAAAGAATAAAACAACATTGAACAAAGAATAAAATATGCAAGTTGTAATGACGAAAAATACATCAAAACAGTAGCAGATTTACAAGGAAATGCATAAAAATTGGACAAACTAGATCTGAGTTTGGATAAAAATGGACTGCTAAGGCTCAAAAAAATGATGTACATACCAAATTTTGTTGATTTAAAGTTAACGATTTTGGATGAAGTGCACAAAAATCCATATTTTGGTCATCCGGGATGCCAGAAAATGGTAACAGCTTTGAGAAAATTGTTTTATTGGCCTAACATGAAATGTGAGACAAATGAATACTTATCTAAATTCCTAGATTGCGAACAGGTGAAGGTTGAACATCAACATCCAGTCAACCTGCTACAACCTTTTCCTATACCGGAATGGAAGTGGGAGATTATCTCACTGGACTTCATCACATGTTTTCCTGAAACTCAGAAGAAAAATGACTCAATTATGGTAGTGATTGATAAAATTAGAAAATATGCACATTTATACCTGTGAAATCTACTTAGAAATATTTATGAAGGAAATATTTAGATTGCATAGAATTCCTAAAATGGTGATTTCAGATAGAGATGCCAAATTTATGTCAACGTTTTGGAAGGAATTGGTTGCAGGGTTAGATACTAACCTGAATTTCAATGCAAGCTACCATCCACAAAAGAATGGAAAAATTTAACAAACAAATTAGATTGTGGAAGACATGTTACAAATGTATTTAAGAAAAAAACTAACTAAGTTGGAGGAATACCTACACTTAGTGGAATTTGGGTACAATAATGGCTATTAGACGTCAGCTAAGATGAGTCCCTTCGAAGCATTGTACGACATAAAATGTACAACTACGATTAGTTGGGACAATCTCATTGACAGACTTATGATGGGACCAAAAATGCTCAAGGAAATGGAGAGAATGGTAATAAAGGTACAACAATATTTAAAAGAGGCAAAAGATAGAAAAGCTACGCAGATTTAAAAATGAGTCACCAAGAATTTCAAGTTGGGGACCATGTATACTTAAAAGTAAAATCAAGGAGAAGCTCCATAAAGCTAGGAAATTGTTCAAAGTTGGTGCCCAGTTTTTGTGTCCCCTTCGAGATATTAGCTCGAATTGGACCCGTGGCATATCAACTTGCACTTCTTGCAAATTTAAAAGTTCATAAGGTTTTTCATGTTTATTTATTGAAAAAGTATAATCATGATCCTAGTCACATCATTGATTGAAACATGGTGCAGGTGGAACCAGAATGTGAGCTCCTAGCTGAACCTCTGCGCATTCTGGACAAGAAAGAAATGGTACTATGGAACAAATCCATCACCTAAGTAAAAGTGCAATGGAAGCACTTTAGTCTTGAGGATGCCACTTGGAAATTGGAGGAGGATTTTGAAAAATATTATCCAACCCTATTCTGAGAAAGGAATGAACATCGAGGAAATTGTTTTACTTAAGGGGGAGAGGATGTAATATCCCCCAAAATAATTAATTATTAAATTCTAAGTGAACCTGGGAATCAACTTCTATTTTTGGCAAATTTGAATTTGGAAATTATTTTCCATTTTTGGAAAATCCAAATTTGGACATTGTTGTTATGAACATTGTTTAGTGTGAGGCAAGGGAATTTATGATCTGTAGAAGAGAACTATAGCAAAGGAGGATCATTTCAATTCTCCCTTATGGACTAATGGTTAGGCTAGAGGGTGAACGGAGCAAGTAACTTGGTTGTTTTGTTCTACGGTTAGGTGGAGCGTGGTTGTTCCATTTGTGTCCTAGCATCAGTTTCAGATAAGCACCTTTACTTGTATTGTGGTTAATATTTTGTTGATTACAATTGTTAGAAGTGTGATGGGATTATGTGATGTTAGTGCATATATAAATGATTGACTGAATGTATAATATTTTGTTGATTACCATTGTTAGAAGTGTGATGGGATTATGTGATGTTAGTATATATATAAATGATTGCCTGAATGTATAATATTTTGTTCATTACCATTGTTAGAAGTGTGATGGGATTATGTGATGTTAGTATATATATAAATGCTTGGCTGAATGTATACATATAGATACTCATACGAAAGAAAAGGATTGAGATATTGTATACTTCTATTATGATTAAATGTGGTTATACATT